>LZPO01044570.1:110501-126509 GCA_001675575.1 Neotoma lepida | reverse complement strand
TGCCTTTCCTGGAACTCACTCGGTAGCCTAGGCTGGCCTCGAACTCACAGAGATCCTCCTGCTTCTGCCTCCTGAGTGCTGGGATTAAAGGCGTGCACCACCACCACCCAGCGACACTTGGTGTTTATTTTGATTTTTTTTTAATACAGCTCTAATCAAACTCTAGTGAAACTACAGCACATGAAAAAAAAACTTGAAATTAGTTAGCATATGAAAGAAAATCAGCTATCACAATAAAAGGATAAGTCACCTATATTTCCCTGTTTTATTTATTTGTTTGTTTGTTTTGAGACAGGGTCTCACGTATCCCAGGTTGGTTTCAAATTCACTGCGTAGCTGAGGATGACCTTTGTATTTCTGGTTCTCCAGTCTCCATGTCATGGGTACTGGGGCATAAACCATCTTGCCACTTTGTCCAGTGTTGGGGATGCATGGGGCTTCCTGCTGCTAGGCGAGCACTCTCCAGCTGAGCTGTAGCTCAGCTCCTGTTTCTTCCTTTTCGCTTTTGCAATATTTAATGTTACTTAATGACCTTCCAAAGCACTTAGCACAAAGCTGTAGTTTTTTAATGTGCTGCAGATGGGTCAATTGTGTTGTGACATACCCTCAAGAGGGAAATTCCCTGGTGACAAAGTGAAGCCAACACTTCAAAAATTGAGCAAACACATACACACCACATACCATAGGTACACACACACACAGAGGCACACACATACAGATACACATACACATATACCATACAAACACACACACACACACACACTTACATACATACATACTTACATACCTACCTACATACATATATGCCATACATACACAATACATTCCACACACATACACAAACATACACACATATATATACATACATATATACCACACATACACACCACACACACACAGGCACACACACNCAAATATACACACATACATATATACCCTACACAGGCTCACACATACAAAATCATACACACACACATACATCCATACATATACACCACACACACATAAATATATACTACAAACATATAAGAATACATACATATAGCACATAAAGATATACACATACATGTACACTAAATAGACACATATACCATGCACACACATACAATACAAAAATATACACACATATACAACACATAATATATACACATACATATACAACAACAAACAATGCACAAATATACACACACATGCNTACACACTACATATAGACACACACACACCCATACATACACATACACCACACAAAAACATACACACATCTATATATTCATATGCACAGACATACACATACCACATATGTGCACACATACAAACATACACTCAGAGACACATACAAACACACACCTATAAAAACACAGAGATACAAACACACACACTGTAATTAAAGAAATAAACCTATTTGATTAAATTGACTATTTTATTGTGTTAGACATGGCATTTAAATTACACAAAAACACTGAGAAAAGTGAATGGACCTGAACACCGGATATATATTTTTGCAAGTGAGTCTTAAAAAGAGAATTTGAAGAAAAGTGCACCGATGTGGCAATTCCCCATCCCAGGGGAGGGAACCGACCCGGTTGCTGGGCAATGAACCTGTTTAGGAAACCCCTGTCATGTGGAGAGGAAGTGAGGGAATGTACAGCCCCAGAGTCTCCTCAGAACCACAGAATCCTCTGAATTTCCACTGTAAGAGAGGAAGGTGAAACGGAAAGAGCAGAACAGGGGGAAAGCCAGACAAGGCCAGCTGAAGGGGGTGCTGAAAGGGTCAGGAGCAGAGCCAACTTCACACACACACACACACACACACACACACACACACACCCGCCCACCACCACCCTTTGCACTACACAAGTCCACCATCAGCAACCTGGGAGCCAGCAGCCCTGAGAGGCGGCTATTGGGAAGAGAGATACAAACTCCGGAACAGAAGGCAACGCTTCTCCACGGGATTTCCCTGGCCGGGGTTTCAGATCTGTCTCTGTAGCAACCTCAGAGCGTGTGACAGGGCTTCAGGGAAATGAGACAGCTCAGATGCAAATGTCAAGAAAACTCAGCACTGAGTCTGAGAAAGCCTTCTGGACAGCCTAGCTTAGAACAGAAATAGGTGAAAGGAAAGTCCAGAGAGCCAGGGAGCGTGCTACCAAGTCATCGGTACTAATTAAAGCTATTATTAACCACCTCCTGTTTGCTTAAACCCTGAGCCCCTTAGCACCTGTTCTTACAACACATATTATGAAATAGACAAGATTTTCCCCATTCCCCTCTGTAAAAATGAAGACATGCTCTCAGAGAAAGCTCAAAAAGCAACACACTCCCTTCTGGGGTCAGTCATACTCAGAGCCGTCTGACACCAGTCACCTTTCTCGCTCAACTCTGTGTCACTAATTCATGGGATTCCTTCATGGTACAAATAAGCTTAGATCTACTTATCATCTACAAGTTATGGAAAATTATAGCCTAAAATGAGCTGACCCCTGCCCTAACCTGTCTCTCACTGACCGACTCTGTAGAAACAGACAAATCATGTAAGACTTTGGATCTCAGTTTTCTCAGCTGTATAATGGGGCTATAGCAGGGGCCTCTCCCGCCCTTGGCCTCTATAATGTGCAAGCTGTCATCCCACGTCAAACTAAGGAAGAAATTTATAAAATCGCCATTACAATTTTTAAACAAAATGTGCGTTGGGATTATCATGTTCTTGTACCCTACTGATATAATGCACTTCAGGAGTCTTAGCTTAGCAAATTAAAATACTTACAAAGTTATTTTTTTTAGATGACCATGGAAATGGAGACAAAGTACTCCAAGTTAGCTCTCTGTCAGCACAGAAAAAAAAAAAAATAGTCAAGCCAACATTCTTCCTCCTTCCCCCACAGTAAACCGTCACTCACCGTGGGAAAATAATGACTTGCAGGAAGTGAGGCTGCTGAATCATTACACTGCTGTTCTTGGACTCTGAAGTGAAGCAGCTAGGAGTAGAGAAAAGACTGAAAAGTTGGGGTGTGAATGGTGATTTGCCAACAGCTCAATTCTGGGCACTGAAGGCTGAGGAAAAGCTTTGGGGATGTTGAGTCACAGGGCACTAAGTCACAGTTCTCTGCTGGGTGGTGGAATCCAGGGCAGAGCCACACAGCCCAACTTCNGCAGTCACTCCTGGANGCTGAGTTCTCAGAACTCCAAAGAGTCATCGATCAGCCAACACCAAGTAATGCTGCCTCTGGGCTTGTCCTGACAGGCAACCTGCTAATCCTTACCTGTGTAAGGGCCAGCCTCCTTGAAGAAAAGATCAGCAAACATCAGAGGAAAGCTTCGGTGGATTAATGCAACCTTCTCCTTCTATAATGGAAAGACATATGGACACCGTGATCACACTTCCTCTTGTGGTTTTAGCAAATAATACTGTACTATACTTTCTCCTCTGTNGCTAATTAATCTGCCGCAAACGCTTTCTACATTGTATTTTTCTAGTTGCCCTTTGACGCCCTTAGAAAATGTCTGAACAAGAAGCTGAACAAGTAATCAGACATGCACAAGAAATTTTAGGACAGGTTACATACTGCATATGCAAAATCTTAGGAAGCTGTGGTATGGGATAAGATCATTGGTCTTTTAATGCCTCAGGATTCTCTATTCCATTTGTGTCTTAAAGGTACTGAAAGGAAAATTTCTGCTCAGATGTTTAAAATTTCACGGGCCAGGGGTGGGCTGTTAGAATAGTGTTTGGTATAGCACCTAAGCTAAACTGGACTCTACAGATGAGGTCACCAATTCCAGAGTCACTTGCCTTCCTTGGGTCCACCTCCTTACCATGTTAAAATGAAAAATGATCACAGATCCACTTTTCATTGATGAATTATGTAACTGTGCTACAGACAAATAGATTATGGACAATATAAAGCATTTAGAGAATTATTTTTAAAAGATGACATTTAAGATATCTTTATTTATATTAATTGGTCTTCTTCCCATATCTCACTAAGCCATGGGGGCTGTGTATCTCCCCCTGGGAACTAAGTTTTTCTGCTCTGACAGGATTCATGAGTTAAATGAGTTCAGAAAAAGTTCCATGGCCAGTAAAATCTTGTTAAAACATTGAACAGTCAAGATTGATCTTAAGCCTGTAAGAAAAACCACAAGNCAGGTGAGCTCAGACGGTCCTCTGGCTCCTCAGAATGATATTTCTCCAGATACTCTTGCCTCTCCTCCCACTGCATTAATTCTCTGAAAGTTTCATACGTGTATACAATGTATTTTAATCATATCCATCCCCTTTTCTTTCCTCCAACTCCCCTGAGACCCTACTCCAACACACTCTCCTCTCTGACAGGTTCCCTCCCAACTTCATGTCTTCTTCACATACACACCACACATACACACACACACATACACACACACACACACAAACACACACACACCGCACACTCACTCACTCACTCACTGGACCCAATTACTGTTGCTCATGTGTGTATGGATGTAGGACCATTCATCAGGGCCTGGGCACACACCTTCCCCAACCTCCCTAATTCTTGGTCCCACTCTCATCCTAGTAGACACCAACTGATACTAAATCTTCAGCTAGGGGTGGGGCCTCTTGAGCCCCTCCCACATTCATGCTGGAATGCTGACTGGCTTCATCTTGTGTAGATCTTCTGTAGGTATCCACAGCTATTACGACTTCATGGGTGCATCGGCCACGTCATGAGTAAAGGANAGTGTTTCACAGTGCTGTGGCCCACTCCTAGATGTCATATTCTTCGTGACATCTCCTGAGTNCAGGGAAGGAGTGTGGATATAGATGTCTCATTCATGGTCAGTTATTCANAGGACTTTGACCAGTTAGGAGTCTCTGCACTGACTGCTGCTTACTGCAAAAAGAAGCTTCTCCNAGATTGAGAGCAGCTCANCTCTATGGGTACAAGCATAAATAGTCAGAAGGCAGTTTGACAACATGATCATTTGGCAAAATAGTGATAGTAGATTCCCCACCCTCCGAGGGCCTAGANCTTCTCCAGCTGTGGTTTGGAGGGAACAACTGAAGACATCTCCCCAGTGATGTCATTCTCCCTCCGGTGTATCTAATCTTTCAAGAATTATTTCTACAGAACATCAAGGTCATGGGAAAAGTAGAGGATGTGTCCTNCTCCAGTAGCCATGCCCTGGGTGATTCTGAATGGNTGTCTACAGTGACAGGGCTGAAGGCAGGTGACCTCTCTCTTGCTATGGGGAAAAGAATGAAGTGTTTCACATGTCCAGTAAAGGAAATATAGGTCTAGGTCCAAGATGCTGAGAGGAACTAGAAAAGTATAAGCCCCACACTTATTCCTCACCTAGATGTTCCTGCACATAAAATTCCCGGCTCTACACTCATTTTCCACTTCAAAGTGTGTTATTGTTTTAACAAGACGTCTTGGCAGGGAAACCTACTAAAACCACCATTAACATTATAATGTGACTTTGGGGAAGGAGCTTCCTGGCCTCTTAAAAGTTCAAGGACTATCAGACGTTGGAGTGGGGTAGAGAAAGAAGATGAAAGGTTAAAACTTGTTTGGAATATCTATTGATTTGATGGGGGAAATCTCAGCAGAGAAAGTGAAACACTACAGAAGACACGATATTTTGCTCAGAAGTCAGTCCAGCCAGTCCCAGAGCTAAAAAGGTGACATCAAGATTAGCACANGGAANAAACCAGTTCACAGAGGAAGACAAGATGTACCTTACCNTGAAATCATCAGATAAGAGCACAAGTGAAACAAAGCCCAGGAAGGGGAGTGGGTTCAAGGGGGTGGCTATAAAGGACAATACACCCAGGACTGAGTGCTTTGAGGGCTCTCTCCCCAACTCAATAGCCTGCTTCCACTCTTTGGCATGCTCTTTCNCTGTTTAATAAATTGTCTCTCTCTATCCACACCATCTCCTCCTGGCAGCTGCAGGAATTTTCACCTAACCTGTGCTGTCTTTTGTCATAAATGCTATTAAATTGTCCTTAAGCTTCCTTTTGAGTCCATTTCTGAATCTTTTATTAATGAGAGGAAGACCCCCAAACCNCTAATCCCACCACTGGGGAGATGGAGGCAGAAGGACCAAAGATTTAATGCTACATAGTGAGTTCTAGGTCAGCCTGAGTTACAGGAAACCCTGCCTCCAAAACAAAAACAAAAAAGAAAGAAAAGAAAGTGAAATCATTCTACTGGCATCCACTCTAAATCTTGGTTATTTGAGGGGAGAGGTTAGTTCCAAGATCATTGAATGAGGAAATCAGCCTGGTACTTTTATGGCCTCAAAGTTGACAAGAAGTTACAAAAATTCCCAGTGGNCATAACTCGACTTTCATAGTCCAGCAAGGAAAACCAGGGACATTCCATTGATGAATCACACCAAGGAGACAAGNGACACTATACAAAGTTTTCCCAGACAAAATGAGTCTTTACAAAATTGGGGAGAATGAAATCAAGTTAACAGATTTGCAAGATGTGAGTGTATTTCCGAGAAAACATGAAAGAACACGAAGTAAGACATGCTTGGAAACAAAGCCTGGTGCCTGAATGATACTTGGTAAAGAGAGAGAACAAGGCAGTTCCACAGACAGTGATACTAAGGTAGATAACACTGGGGAAGGACCTTGGGACTGAGTCAGCCAGCTCCAGGAAGATGCTGCCATTCCTGGAAGTGTTAAGAGAAGGGCTTCATTCATTTTCTGTTTTTGTAACTGAATATCTGAGNCCAGACAATTTACAAAGAAAAAAAGTGTTGGTGGTCCAGTTTCCTTTCTAGGGCTGTGATAAAGTACCCTGACAAAAAAAGCAACTTAGAAAAGGAAGAGAGATTTATTTTGGCTTATAATTCCAGATCACATTCTATCGCTGAGGGAAGTCATGACAGGAACTTGAGACAGGTCTGTTTGCTATCCCAGACAGAACTTGGTTCACAGCCAAGAAATACAGCATGACGGATGCTGTTTGCTACCTGCCTTGCAGGCAAACTTATAATCAATTAGTTTTCTTGTATAGTTCAGAACCACCTGCCAATGGATGGTACCCCTACACACAGTGGTTTGGGCCATCCAACATCAAATAACAGTCAAGACAATCCCTTACAGACATGTCCAGATCATTCCTCAACTGAGGTTATCCTCTCAGATAAATCTNGATTATGTTAAGTTGACAACTAAAGCTAATTAGAACAGTTATTTGTCCCATGGTGCTAGAGTCTGAAATGTCCAAGAGCACGGCATTGTCCACCTCTGATGACCTGCTCAATGCTTTAGTACTGTGTCATCACAGACAGGCAGCCTTAGAAGGAAATGCAGAGCAATCACGCCTGAGAACACTTGCTTCTGTAGCAAAGTCACTTTGGTCCATAGCTCACTATCTCATAGATCTATAGTTCTCAACTTGTGAGTTGGGGGTCTAATGACTCTTTCACAGGGTCACCTAAGACCACCTTGCATAATAGATATTTACATTATGATTCATAACTGTTTCAAAATTACAGTTTTGAAGTAGTAATGAAAATAGTTTTAGGGTTGGGGGGTTCACTACAACATGAGGAACTGTATTAAAGGGTCACATCATTAGGAAAGCTGAGAACCACTGCCATAGATAAATGAATCNATTCATAAAGACAGAGCTTTGGTGACCCAATCACTCCCTGAAAGCTATACCTCCAATACTGCTTACCTATGGTTTTGGAGATTCTGTTTCAAATGGATTAATTCTGGGGTACAGACATTCAGAGGAGGTAAAAGTGAGTTGTGCACAGCATCAGACTCTGTCATGTTAAAGTTATTAAGGAAAAAGCAGAATGTCCCAAGGGCAGCAGAGTTGTCTTTACCTATAGATCTCGAAGGAGATGGAGACTAACCATACCAGGGATAGCATGGATGGGAGGTGACTAATATATGGATGAGAA
This sequence comes from Neotoma lepida, assembly GCA_001675575.1. NCBI lineage: Eukaryota > Metazoa > Chordata > Mammalia > Rodentia > Cricetidae > Neotoma > Neotoma lepida. The sequence continues at coordinate 118,595 of LZPO01044570.1, read as the reverse complement.
TTCCTCCAAAGGTTTTCCTTACTGAAAAAACAACTGCTGTAAAGACTCTGGCCTTGAATTTGGCATGATACATACAAATTCAAACTGACACTTAGATATGTGACATGAGATCTTGCATGTATATAAGTAACTGAACACTGTGGATTGTTAGTGGGAAGGGTCTAATCATATCTTGAAAATCAAACTATTAGACTATATGTGATGTCAAATATCTAAATGAGAAGATACAAATACAAGCAACGTTTTTTTTTTTTTCCTGCAAAGGCCAAACATCTGGTTATTTTGGATGACTAAACATGTATTTCATAAAACCACAATATAAAATCTTAACTCTTCCTATGATCTTCTGTTGAATTTTATTTTCCATGGTTTTATGTAAACAGAGCAAAATAGTGTTAGTTCAATAGCCATAGTAGAGTATAGTAATAGTAATCCACTTGTAACCCTTGTTCAGCTTCCAAGTAACTGCATGTGAATGCAAGCTCAATGCCCATTGTATCAGTCAGGGTTCTCTAGAGGAACAAAGCAGACAGAATAAACATCTGTGCATATAGGANTTTTAGAGTGACTTACAGGCTGTGTTCCAGCTAGTCCAACAATGGCTGTCTACCAACTGAAAGCCCANGAATCCAGTAATTATTCAATCCATGGGACTAGATGTCTTAGCTGGTCTTCAGTATATGCTGGAATCCCAAAGAAGTAGATTCTAATGCCGATGAAGGAATGGACTTGCCAGCAAGAGCTGGAGCAAGCAGGCAGAGAGGAAGAGCTTCCTTCTTCTTCCATGTCCTTTATCTAGGCTGCCGGCAGAAGGTGTGGCCCAGGTTAAAGGTGGATCTTCCCACCTCAGAAGATCTGAATTAGAAGTGGGTCTTTCCTTTTCAAATGATTTAATTAAGAAAATATCTCTCACAGCTATACCCAGCCACTTGGGTTTTAGCTAATACCACATGTAGTCAAGTTGATAACCAAAACTAGCCATCACATCCATATTTTATGCATACANAGTAGCTTGTCCTGTCACACAAAGGCAAGATTTAGAATCACATCCACCTTTTTCCAGAATCCTTGCTTCCCTATATCTAGTAAACACATATACATATAAGTACCTTGGACTTAAACAACAATATTTTTGTTAGTAAAGAACCATTTCTGTTTTAACTTTTCATGTCAGGTCATCCTGTTTATGTGTCCACCNCTAACACAGGGTCAATAGCTTCCAGTTATATTTGATAAATGGTAAATGCACAACCAGTGTTCCTCAGAGGAAACTAGATCGAATGCTGAAATCAAGTGAAGAGTGGTCCTTCTGGAGCACAGAGAACAGCTCATTTGCATCTTAACTAAAACCAAGTCTTCCTCACCTCTTAGCAACGAACTTTGCCCACAGTTTTGATTTTCCTGGTTTCTTCAGTTCTCATGAACTGGAGCACATGTGTTGCTTTGGATTGTGTCATCCAGCTTGATTGGGACTTTCTTTATTGTGGGTGCTTTGCTGATTCCTTACCAGTTTTCCACACTTCCTTCTTACTTCCCACCCTGCAATTGCCCCTGGATAAACCTATTTAGTCATATTTGTCTGGAGACCAAAGTTAAGGGACATAGAAAGAAAAGCAAAGTCCCATTAGGCATGGGACTTTTCAATTTATTTCCCAGATAACTTGAAAANAGCTTAAGACCATTTTCTCTTCTCTGTCTCAGCACATTGTGTGTCCTGGACAAGTAGGTACTGGTTTTTTAATGTGCTGACTCTTGAATTTTCAAATATTCAAAACAAGTTCCTGGGAATATTGTTAGATATTTATGNGCTATTCAAAGCCTAAATCTAGATAGAACACTGATANGCACAAAAGACAAGTGCACTTTCAGAACGTGGTTAAAATCTATCACATTAACTAGGAAGAGAGAAGTGACTTTGTTGGCCACCTCCTTGCAAGACCAGGCTGGAGCAGGCTGTGGAGGTGGCACTTCAGCCTAATAAGAGGAGCCCCCACCATCTTTAAATTCCTTGATTCCCTTATGGAGAACAGGCTCCATAAACCCATGGCAACCATTGGTGTAAATCTCTAATTCTGTGCCTTCTGCCTGGGATGTAAGTAAGGCGTGTTGTTTTGTTTGTTTGTTTTTCCTAACTTTGTACAAATCAGTTTCAGCTACACAAGTTTGCAGATGAGAGTAAAATGAAGCCTGATTCCACACCCCCAAACTCTTAGTTCGATGTCCATTGTCATATGTTCTTCCCTCATGGATAAGTTTCAGTCTCATTTCCAGAATATGCTAAGCCAAAATGCTCTGTGCTGTTTTCAACTTCCTTCTACCTCCCNGCTCCCCACCAACCAAANTAATTCTTAAGAAAGAAGAAAAAACATTAAAGGATTCTAATGAAACTACATATTGAAAACTGAATGTTTCAAAATTGAACTGACAGTGATTCAAATCCTGCTTCAGAAACAATCTCTGAGCTACCTGCCTTCTAGAAGCTCAGGATTTCTCATCTGTACAACCAGCATAGAGCAAGGAATGGTAGCACTCACTCACAATCCTAGCACTCAATAGCTTGAAGTAGGATGTTCAAAACTAGCCTGGGCAGAAACCCTGTCCCCAAAAGGCAAGAAATTTAACAACAACAACAAAAAGCTAGAACATACTGTCCTCATTACAAGAATTAAATGATTTATATATATGTATGTGTTGTATTTNTATGTTTATACATATGTAAAAAGAACATACACATAACACAGTTATATATATATAATACATATACACATATAGTTATATATGGTGATATAGTACATCTTTATGTGATACACATCATCATACACATGACACTCACATATACCCCCACAGTCACAAACACTCACACCCTGTCTAGTGTTGAACTTAATAGACTCCACTGCTTNGGCATTTATTAAGTCCCAGGCAAAGTAAAAGATTCAAAAGTGGTATAATTTTATTCATTTCCTTACAAAGCTTAAGATGTAGTTTAAAACTAAAATAAAATTCTTGAACTATAACACATAATTAGGAACTATATTGCATAATTTTACTACATATTTTATAACCATTCATAAAAAACTATCCATAAAGCTGAGTTACGCTTTTTAAATGTCACACACCAAAAAACCTACTTTGAATATAAATGTAATGTTATTCTAATAGAACTGCATTTAAAGACTGCAAAAAGGATCACCTGGTTTACTCTATAGCAGTGTAGTGTATAGTTAGTTCCTGAGGAGAATGTCTACCCAACAATGAACTCTAGTGTCATTTCCTTTTCTTAACACTANTTAGTTAGTTGCATCTTACTAGCCTCAAAGACTATGAGAAAAGAGACAGAGTCTTAAAGCCTTACCTCCAGTAAAAAGTCACGGCACACATTTCAAGTTTATATTTTTATCTTAAGAATTTAGGACCTTGCACACAATGATCTATGTGTTTGTTTGCTTGTTTGTTTTATATAAATGTATTTCATCTTGGAGAAATTGAAGGCTAAGAGAATCATTAAAAAAAAAAAAAGACAAATCATAGTCCAAGTAATCCTAGCATATGGGAGGCAGAGGCAGATGAATGGATCCCTATGAGCTCCAGGCCAGCCTGCTCTACACAGTGAGTTCTTAGGGCAGCCAGAGCTACATAATAGAGATCTGCCCTCCTCTCTCTCACAAATACACACAATTCAAGGACCAAGCTTGGTGTCACATGCCTGCAATCCCAGCTCTCAACATGTAGAGACAAGAGGACCAAGAGTTAAAGGTCAGCCTCAGCTACATAACAAGTTCTAAGATATCCTGGGTTACAGGAGACCCTGCCTTAAATTTACCAAGTACTAAAAATCAAAAGTCAAGTCATAAAAACAAAAGCAAATACCACTGGGAGAAGTCATGCATTTATTCTATTAAGGAAGCAGGGAGTGTCCAGTTATTATTAATGAACTAGCCTAAAAAATGATACAACACTACAAAAAGTAATCAAGTGGGAAGAACAGAAAGAGAGAAAATAGAAAGAAAGGAATGGACGAGGCTAACTGGGAATCTCTACCCTAAGGCAGTCAAAGCTGGCAGCTCAACGAGGTGGTTGGTTTGGATCATTTGTTTGTCCATCCAGCTGTGGAGAGTGTCTTTATGCAGGTAATTATCACAATATTGTAAGTGCTAAGCGGCAACTTTACAAGTTGCTTGGGAGGCACATAATTAAAGAAGACATGTCAAACTTCATTAACGGCAGGAAGGGCTTCAGCAAGGGGTGTGTCTACGCTGTTTGACCACCAGACTCCAGCAGAGGCCCTGGGGCTGTCTGCCTGGTCTCTTCCCTTGGCAACCAGAACTTGTATTTTGGCTAGTAAACCTCAATACCCCTGTGGCTTTCTGGGAAATGGAGCTTGGCAACCATTTCTGAGGGCAACCAAGCCATAGAAATGAGCTCCTGGCTGTTGCACTTTGGACTCCAGGCTTTAATATACATTTACATACACCTGACCGCAACATTGCTTCCTTCCATATTGGGCTCTTTTACTAACACTTAAAATGAACTGACTGAGGAAGAACTGGACACTAGAGGAGAGAAAAAGAAGGATCTGTGGGCCCCATTTTCATTTGGCTCTCAGAAGTTCTTAATAAGCAGTTCTTAATAAATTGTGTCTATTTGCAATGTTGCTCTGAAATTTTGAGAAAAAGTGTTGAAATTTTTAATCTTTATTTTTATTTTTTAATTATAAGGGGTATGTACAGATAAATGCACATGGAAGCCAGAGGTGCAGTCCCTACATCCCAGAACTGGAGTTCCAGGTAGTCATGAGCTGACTGATGTGTGGGCTAGGGCCTGAACCTGAGCTCTCTGAAAAAGCAGTCCACATTCTTAACTGCTGACCCCTCTGTGGAGCCCTAGTGAAGACTTTTCCAAAAAATGTTCATGGTATTTTAATAGGTTAAAAAAGTCTTTCCAATAAAAGANCTAAGTGATACATAAGAGCTGAGAAAAATATTATTCTAGTGCTTATGTCCTCAGCATTATTAAACTAGGCTGTGTCACTAAAGTGTCAAGACTGGATCATCCCATTCAGATGGACCATGTCACCCTGCTGCCTGTCAGCCTTTGTCATCCACCGAAACTTTTGTGCTTGTGACTCAGTTCTGTGCATTCATTCATACTCAGGTTCAACTTCATTTGTTAAATATTCTGCCTTTGTTCCGCTTTCCACTCACTGTGCATTTGCCTTTGCAGATGTTCCTCCAAATCCAAATCCAGAAGAGCCCTGATCACATCTACTGGAATTTTTAAGGTCACTGTTTCTATGCTGCTGAATTGACTTTGCTGTAATACAATTCTTTCCTTTATACGTGCTCCATTTGCTTTGTATTTTTGAGCATTGCTTTCCATTATGTTAAGCAAAACAAGCCATGCACAGAGAGGTGCAACATGATCTCATTCATACAGGAAATCTAAAAGAGCTGATCTCATAGAAGTTGAGAGTACAGGTTACTAGAGGCTAGGGAGACTAAAAGGAAGGAGAGAGAGGGGAGGAGAGGTTGATTAATGTGTCCAAAGCCACAAGCAGATGAGAGCAAGACANTCTAGGTGCTATTACACACTGTGATGCCTACTGATAATAATGGATGTCTATTTCAAAAGCTAGAAGAAAGAATTTAAATTTTTTTGACAAAGAAATGATACATGCTTGAGGAGCAGTGTGTGTTGTGATTTAAACAATATACAATGTTTTCCTGTGTTGACTATTGCATGGTGCTCCATTAATGTTAACATTTGTAATTTTTAATTTAAAAGAATTAAAAAGAGAGCTGGATGTGGTGGCGCAGCTATTATCCTATCAGTTAGGATGCTGAGGCAGGAGGAAGCATGGAGAGGGGTGGGGAGAAGAAAGGGGAGGATGAGAGGGAGGAAAGTAGGTAGGAAAGGAGGTGAAGACAGAGAGAGAACTTAAAATTTAAAAACATTTAACATGAGATAAAAAATACAATCAAATGCAGCAAGAGAGGGCAGAAAATTAGACTGTTGCAAGCAAACCTGTAATCCAGGCACTCAGGAGAGTGGCTAGGAGGGAGGGTTATGAGCCTGAAGCCAGCAAAATCCCACCTCAAAAAACAAACAGCAAAATCAAACNCAAAGTATCAAAACAAAACTAAATAACAAACAAGGAAAGACCCGCCCTTAGTCAGAGCCTCTCCAGCTGGGATTCCCTAAAATTTTCGAGGCTTTCTCACTAGGCTCCAGCCTAAGGCTGCAGAGACATGGGACCCATGCATTCTGGGGCTGTTTTTCATTTCCTAACCCCTGTAATCACCTGCACCAAAGCTAGTGCCTGCACCCCACCCCAAAATGCCAGCCAAACTAGTCATCCTTGAAAAAGAACAAATAGGATTCACAAATATTTTGATAATGTCTATAAAATAACTGCCGTCATTTTTACAGAGCACATTCTACCAAGGGCAACTGTGTTGACAGGAGGAGTTCAAGCAAATATTTGCTATTGGGGCCTCACCTGTTACAACAGTATAATGGGGTCCAAAGTGCAGCACCTACCCAGGCTTTCCCCTAGGGCCTCCACNAAGTCCCTGGGTGCAGCTTTCCTGGCCTATTGCCCACACCTTCAAAATGGCCATATCAGCTTTACNGTCACTTATCAAAAACCTGTCCATTACTGGGCCAGAAAAAAATTGCTTAAGTGCTTATGTGAAATCCTTAGCAGTCAGTCACTCTTGGTTCAGACCTGGAAAATGGGCATTTTAAGTTACAGCCTGAATTGAGAGAGAGGAGAGGCGGGGATGAGGAGAGACAGAAAGAGAAAGGGCAGGAAAGAATTGGGAGACCTTATCCAGACCTTCATCTCTCCTCCTTTCCTTCCCAGAATGTGAACTAAAGACTAGGGTGTGTGGTACTGACTTTTTACCGGGAAGCCCAGTACATCTGCCTTTTCTCCTGAGATCATTATAAGCAAAGGCTCTACGGGAAGTCAAAGGTTTTGGTAGAATGGAATGAATTTGGGACTTTAAAGAAAGAGAAGGGACAGAAATGTCCTCTGTTGCATCATACTTCCACACCCTTGCAATCACTACTGGAATCCATTTTTATAATATGCTGGATATATTGTATATCATTCCTGGCGGAAGGCTACTCCAGTCCAAAAACCAGAAATGGTGAGTAGGTGTCCACCATATACAGAAGCATTGGAAAATAAGAAGCAATGTCACAATCAGCCAGCACTGGCACCTCCAGAGTTGACTGGCTTCCTGATCTACCTGTCAACTCAGTACTAGCTAGGATGGAAACACACCTTCCATATGTCCAGACATTCTCTACTTTATTTCTGCTTAAAATATCCATGACTTTTCTTAAGTTGTAGGCGAGATGCAGCTTGAGTCTACTTGAGAAGATGGATAACAAGAAAATATTTACAGCCCTATCTTACCTCCAATACTTCCANCTTGAAGATTCTTGCCCATTATTTAGCCCTTCCAGAGAATGCCACAGNAATGCGCAGCAATGAGCCCCACTCCTACTGCACTGGCTTTCTTTGTTCTGCTTTTGGTTTCTTAACCGAGATGGGCTTCACTGTGTTTCCCAGGCTGTCCTGGAACACCTGGACTAAGAAATCCCAGAGCTTCTGTCTCCTGAGGAGCTGGAAGCAAAAGGGCACACTCTGCTACCACACTCAACTAATGTTTTGTTAATGGTTACTGCTAGTATGTTTTGTTTGTTTGTTTGTTTGTTTGTTTTTTGCAGTGCTAGGAGTGAACCCAGGGCTTCGTGCACACTAAGCACGCGCTCTAGTATTAAGCTATACCCCAGCCCACAACTCACTTCAATTGGCCTAGTGGGTTCAGCTTGAAAGACTCTGGGTGGAGCTCAACTAGTGGAAGGCCCGAGAATGTCTTTTCATTAGCCAGAGGCAGGTAAAAATGTTGTGAACCTGCTATGTGAAGAGCTCCCAAAAGAAAGAGAGAGAGAGACCTCACACCTGTCTCTTATACACATCTAGATGTGTATGTAGGCCAGGATCTGGGTGTGGTGGCTCACACTGTAATCCCAGCAAATCGAAAGGCTGAAGAGCAAAGCCATGGCAGGAGGACTACCTCATCC
>LZPO01044570.1:100121-110406 GCA_001675575.1 Neotoma lepida | reverse complement strand
CTGGGAGGCAGCTCAGGGGAACACTAGCATCGAGTCTACACCCCACATGGACACAGAATGTCTCCCACAGAGTTGCAGCGAGTGGGCTGTGGGTTTAGTTCCTTTATGACTAAATGTAATGGCTACTCTGCTTATCATTTCTCTTCTTTTTTTAGAGCCTGAGTAGCTATGAGACATTGTTGTAAGGTTTCCCTGTTTTGGTTTTGGTTTTAACCAGNGCCCTGGTCTTTTCAGAGATGTAGGCCAGGATCTGGGTGTGGTGGCTCACACTGTAATCCCAGCAAATCGAAAGGCTGAAGAGCAAAGCCATGGCAGGAGGACTACCTCATCCATCTGGTCCAGAAAGCTGAAGGAAGGAGAGAGAAGAGCAGGGGAAAAGTAGAAGAACAAAGCAGGCAAGGAGAAGATACGGGAAAACGGGCAGATAAGCCACCCGGGAGAACTCAGGAAGTCTAACTTGTCCAGCTACCTCCCTCAAAGGGAGATAATTTCCCAACAATAAAAGTTCAGTGGTGCCTAGGTCCTTTATCTAACTGGACTTCTTCCCAGGAACAGCAAAGAGCCAGAAGTCCAAAACTGCTTTTGCACATCTACAGGCCTCTGTCAGCTGTGTGGCCTTGGGGAAAACCTAAGTGTGTCCAGCTGGTCAGCTGACTGTAGCAACACTAACGACTCCTTGTTTTCATGCTAAAAATATGACCTCCTGGACCTGCCTTCCCTAAGTCAGGTGTGTGTGATTTACATCACAGAATTTGGCTTACAGAAAGTACTGGGCATCTCTGTTCACAATGGTCTGGTCCAGGAACCAAGTTTCTATCGTACAAGCTTCAACTTGACTTTGTGGTGACCTTAATACTTTTTTTTAAATTTAATTTTGGGCTGATTTTAGAGCAATTCATTTTCTGTCATGCCCCAAGCCCAGAATATCTGCATGGAAATTCATCATGCTGCAGTTGCCCACNTGGTCCTGCTTTCACGGGCTCCTTTACCCTGTGGTCTAGAAGTTCTTGATCTTGGTTTCCAGTAACTATTACTTGTGACTATCAGGGAGGCAGAGAGACACCCACCTTGATGTCCAGTCTTTGNGCAGCCTGTCCAACTGAGTAGTATGGCAGGTCAATACACTTCGGCCTTCCTGGTTTCATAGTGACACACAGCAGACCTCATGGCTATAGCATTGATATACATACAGAACAGTTCATACAAATGCCTTCTGCTTCCTCTTGAAGCTGTTTGAATCTTTTGAAATTTCCTTTGCAGGTGGATGTGTGGAGTCAGAAAGAAGCTTAATGTTCTCATAGTCAAGACTTCCATGTTCTCATAGTCAAGATTTCTACATTCTCATAGTCAAGACTTCTCAAGCTAGCCACCCTCTAGTTGGTTTGGGGAGATGATCTGACCTCCTAGTTTGGTTGGGGATGTCTTTGCTTCAAGCTCTTTCAGTCATTAACATGCTACAGAGTATTATAAATAAGTGTCATANATCCCAGACTGGCATGACTNTAGAGTAGTCTTTCCAAAACACTTTAATAGGACATTTTGGATTCTATTACAAGCATTTTGCAGAATCAAGATTGGAAAAGACCCTTCTAGAAACAGAAGTTTCCTTCCTGCTTTAATATTGTATGAAATCATAAAAAAGCAGCAGAGGACCAAAGAGGGCTTGTCCTGCACATCTGCCAACCTGAGCACAGTTGGAAGGAGAGAACCTGAACATCTGGCAACCTGAGCACAGTCCCCAGAGCTCATGATGGAAGGAGAGAACCAACTCCCAAGAGTTATCCTTTGACCTCCACACATGCACCATGGTACTCCCTTGCCACACCCTCCCCCCAACACACATACACCCTTAAAAATAAATAAAATTTTATATAAAATTTAAAAAGTGATACAGAGCCAAGTGTGGGTGGTGCAAAACTGTAACCCCCAGTATTTAGAAGCCTGAGGTAGGAAGATCACTGGAAGTTCAAAGCCCACTTTAGCTACATAATAAATTATAGGCCAGCCCAGACTATATAGTGAGACACTGTCTCAAAAAGAAAGCAATGCAGAGTTTCACACATTTAATGGAGATAAAAGTTTTCATTGATGATCCTGTAGTACTAATAAAGGTTTTACATCACCAGACTAAGCAGAAAGGTATTTATTATCTCAGTACTTTACATCTTTTTGAAGAGCAGAGAACCCATCTTGAATGTTAGTAAGGGAACCAAAGGAGAAAGGTNCAGGCCANAGGCTGTTCTGCAAAAGCAGATCTGTTGCTGCTGCCCACTGCTCAGCTCCCATGGCCTTAAAAGAGAGAAATGAAACTCCACAGACTGACACTGTCCACAGACACTAAGCTTATGGAAAGGTGGTTTCCCTGTGTGTAGAGCACACCCCAGTTCACTTCACTTCTGCCTCTGAGCAGCCTGCTGTGAGAAGCCAAATTCTAAACAGGCTCCTAGCTTTCCTGCTTCGTGATATGTNGATCCCATGTATAACTTTCCTTGAGTGTGTGTAGGCAGACTTTTCTTTCCTGCCTGCCAGTTCCCAAATAACCGACAGGGAGACTTAATATTAATTATAAAGACTAGGCCAATAGCTTAGGCTTGTTACTAGCTCCTTTTACATTTTAAATTAACACATATTTCTTATTTACCCTCTGCCATGTAGCAGTGCCTTCTTTTAACATGACATGTTCATCTTGTTTCTCTCTTCATCTGCTTGAGACTCCTCAGACTCTGCCTTTCTTCTTCCCAGCATTCTCTCTGCCTCAAAGATCCTGCCTAGCTATTGGCCTATCAGCTTTTTATTAACAATAAGAGCAACACATTTTCACAGTGTACAGAAGGATTATTCCACAGCAAGTGTGAGCCCAGCATCTGAATTTGATGGGACATCTCCTGAATATATCCTATTACATCTCAAAAAGGATTTTGCCAATGTAAGTAACGTCTCTCATCAGCTGAGTATAAACAACATAAGAATGAGGTTATCTTGGATGAGCCTGGCCAGTGCGTACTTCAAAAATGGCAGAGATACTTTGTGTGTGTGTGTGTGTGTGGTGGTATGTGGTGTGTGTATGTGTGTGTGTGTATGTGTGTGGTGTGTGTGTTTGTGTGTGTGGTGTGTGTGTGTGTGCGTGTGTGTGTTGACACAGGGTCTCATGTTTTCCAAACTCTCTATGACTCNGAATTGATCTTTCTTCTCTGCCTTTAACTCCTAAAGGATGGTATTATAGGTGTACACCATCTTGCTTCAATTGCTCAAGGCTTGAAAACTCTAAACCTATGAAACAAAATAAACCTTCTCTCNTTAACATTCATCTCCCATATTTGTCATAGGAACAACAAAATAGCACAAGCAGCCACAAAAAAGTTATTAGCATGTACATAAAGCCCAGGGTTTTTTCCAAAACTCAAGCTTCAAGGCTTTAAGGGAATTCATTTCTATTTTTCCATGCTCTAAAGTCCAGATGTGGCATGTGCCTTTAATCCCAGTGCTAAGGAGGCAGAGGCAGGCAGATTCCTGTGAGTTCAAGGCCAGCCTGGTCTACATAGTGAGTTCCATAGACAGACCCTGTCCCACTCCCCCACCACACCCTCCAAAAAATAAAATTCAGCCAGGGAANCTGGAAGTGGCTGGTTAGTTAGAACTGAGTTGATCAGTTTTATCTCTTCCTTAGAGGACTTTTTCTCAAAAAATCCTTTAGAGGCACACAGTGAGTTAGAAGTCTGTGCATTATTTTTGTTTGTTTCCTGGTTGGTTGTTTTGAGATGGCAAAGGTCAGCCAGGCTTGTGAGTACTCAAGAAGAATCAGTATTTCTGTTGGTAATCCCCTAGATGAATCAACCGCTTGTTTCAACCCATGCACTAATATTTCCTGGTAAAAAGGACCTTCTTCTTAGGGCTTTTCTATGAGTTCACTGCTGTTTCAGGAATGGTCAGACTCGACAACTCAACTGTTCAGGTGGAGATTTAAGGACCTTCTTTGTTTTTGTTTGTTGGCTTGCTTGCTGTTGAGAGACCAAGGTTCCTGTGTTGTCCTGGCTGGCTTAAAACTCTCTGTGTAACACAAGGAAGCCTCATACTCACAACAACCCTCCTGCCTCAGCCTACTGAGTGCTGAGATTACAGGTGGGCCCCATAATACCAGCTTCTAGGACCTTATGCACATACTGCTGTGCATTCCTGTCAATGTTAAACATGGTGATGATATTCATAGCTATTTTCTTACAGAAAATCAACTAATTCATTGACAAAACAGACCTAGTGCAACAAGGATTTTTTTTTTTTTTTGAGAATCTTCCAGTAAAAAAATCACTAAAATATTTGGTTTTGTTTTTATCTGATAAATGCACTGGTCCTTCTCCAGGCAGTGTAAGGATGGGGACTCACAGGATCCCATGAAAACAGTTTTCTATGAAGATAAATATTGTAGTAGTTTTTTGGTCAGAACCACCAGCCCACAAATAATGACCTGGAGACTTATTATTATGAACATTTCACCTTTAGCTTATGCTTGTCCCCAACTAGCTCTTATAACTCAAATTAACTTGCTTCTGTAACTCGACATTCTCCCACGTGGCTCCATTACCTCTGCTCTGTACCGTATGTTCTAATTCTTCAGAGTCTCACTAGTGCATCTAGATTCCTTCTCTCTTCCTTTCTTTCTCTGAAAAATCCCGCCTATCCTCTCCTGCCTAGCTGTTGGCCATTCTGCTTTTTATCACACCAATCACAGCAACATATTTTCACACAGTGTACAAATGTCCCACAACAGATAAATTTGCTCTTCAACGCATATACACCATTCTCATAGGCCAGGATTTGGCTATACCCTTCACACCGACACACTTCTGTTTTCACATCAAACATGCTTTAATGATACCCCACGCTTTGCTAACACCCCAAGACCCCACTTCTTCTCACTGCAGGAACGTGGCTGGTGAGGTGAACACTAAGAGTGGAATTTAAGCAACCGTGGTCTTCAGGAGCGAAACAGAAAGCCTCACTTGCTGGAACTTGTGTTGTAATTTCCCACATCAGTACTTCAAAGACCAGCAAGAGGTCAGGTGCTCTCTCCTCGGGACACCAAGCAACCTCTTACAAAACCATACTTTGTGGGTTTCCAGGTGCTTGTTACTTCCTGAACAGCATGTAGGAACCGAATGGTTCCTTATCTTCTACAGCTGTACGAGACTGCAAAGCACTCTGGGAAGGTCAGTGTTCACAATGTATAAAGAAGGAACTTGCCTCTAGACTCATGCAACTGGCCTACACTCGGCTAACTTGATGCTGAGATTAGAACCCAAGTCTGGGGCTGGGGTTTGGGCTGTTGGTTTTGTTAGTGGTGTCATTTGGAACCCAGGGCATGGCACATGCTCCCCCTTCACTCCACCCCTGAGCTACAAACCCTGCACTGCAAAGCCTGATTCTTGTCCCCTCAGCAAACCCATCAGGNAATGTACATGAAGAAACATCCTCTAGACAATACTTCACTGGTCNGGCACACTCGCATAGCCTTCCACATGTGTTCATGAAATGCGCACATGGCTCCATTGGTACAACCCAGTGTCACAAGCATCAATCTGGATGGATCCAGCCTGCCTTGGAGGTCCTACCCTTTATCTTCCTGCAACAGTCATGTAAGAGTGTGCATGTGGAGGCCAGAGAACACTTGGAGTATTGATTCTCAGATATAAACATGGGTTTATGTTATTGTTGTTTTGAGCCAGGGTATCTGACAGGCCTAAAACTTGCCAAGTAGGCTAGGCTGGCTGACCAGAGAGTCCCAGGGATCCAATTATGCCAGCTTCCTCAGCACTGTGAATACAAGCATGCTATCATGTCTAGCTATTGATTTTAGTGTGGACGCTGGGGATCCAAATCAGGCCCTGGTCATGAAAGACAAGAGCTTGACTAACTGAGCCATCTCTCTAGCCTCAGGAACGCCTGTCTCTTATATCTGTACTTGCCTTGNGTGCTTCAGTTTTCTGTGAAGATAAATTTGCTCTTCGATGCCTGTACACCATTCCCATAGCCAAATGCCCAGGCTGCTATACCTCACGCTTCAGTGCTTCAGTCTGGACTTGCTGTAGTTACCTTTTTCTCTAAGTTGCATTTGCCCTCCTGGAGACCCAGTCAGCCTTTGCCTAAACTGACCAAGACTGTTCTGTCTATAATCAGTTTGTCTCTTAGGCCATTGTTACAGAGTTGGCTAAACTGTGCAGGCCTCCTCTTCAATGTCTTGTTCTCTTGTGTTCACTGTGTTTAACACATGGCTATGAGTGCTAGCACTGAAATGTTTATGGAATTGGGATTTTCCAAAAGATATGTTCTTATTGGCTAGTTAAAAAAAAAAAAGCATAGGTGAACCTTAGGAGTGTGGCTTCCTGCCCAAACTTGTTCAGTAGAGACAGAATGTAAGGATGAATTAAAAGAATTCTTCCTGGGCTGGAGAGATGGCTCAGTGGTTAAGAGAACGGGATGCTATTACATAGGACGCAGGTTCAATTCTCAGCACCCACATGGCACCTCACAACTGTCTATAACTCCAGTTCCAGGGTACCCAACACCCTCATACAGGTATACCTGCAGCAAAACACCAGTGCACAGAAAGAAGAAGAAGACGAATCCTTCCTATCAAATTTCTCCTGAGCGGGGGAGTTAAGAGTGGAGAGCCAGGGAATCATGACAATAATCTTTGGGAAATCCTTGGAAAGGCCCTAGGATTCAAAGTCACATTGCTCCATTCAATGCTCCCTTACAAAGGACCTGCCACTGAGACGAGAGACATAATTTTTGATCCACTGAAGCCTTCAAAGCAGATCCTTCTTCCTCTGGGTTATACCTAGACAATCACAGAGTGCTGGGAGTGACGCAAGCAGGCCGTTCCTGCTGCCTGATGTATGATCCTCTCGTGAGAGATCAGTGCTTTGGACTCAGAGACACCGGAGTCCTAGATGACTGTGATGTGACTCCTGAGGCTCCTTGCAACCCAACCTTCCCTCTGCTCACTTCACAGCTTNAAACCAAGGCAGCAGCTGCTCCTCCCTTCCCTGCTCTGATCTTTCTACTCTGTTCTCCACAGGTGTTCCTCTCCTGCATACCAAACCCCAGGTATAACTCAGCTAGCAGAATGCTGGCCCGCCATTCAGAAGACCCGGCACCCTATAAACAAAGCATGATGGTGCACACCTACAGCTCAGGAGGTAAAAGCAGGAGGAGATGGAGTCCAAGGTTGTCCTTGGCTATATAAGGAGTTTGAGGCCAGCCTGGGATATATGAGACCATGGCCCAAAACAAATAAATAAACAAGTAAACAAACAAACAANTAATTAACAAATATAAACTGATGGAGGCACTTTAAGATTTTGGTCTAAAGCCATGCACAGTGTCAAAAATACCTGTCATTTTGGTACTCGAGAGCATAAGGGAGGAAAGTGCCATAAGTTATCGGGTCTGGCTAGCTGAGGCAGACAGGCCACTAGGGGTGAGCCCTGGGGTCACAGTCTCCCTCTGCTTTCAGGACTGTGTTCTGTTCCTAGTCANCTAGTGTGATTAATCCATGGAGTCTATTTAATGATCAAAGGAATTTATTTGGGGGTAAACTCACAACCACGGGAGATTTATCATAGGGGCCAGGAAAGCTGAGCTATGTCCCACGCTGAATGGCTTGGTTCAAGATCTCAGCATCCAGAACCCCGAGGGAGCCAAGAAGAGAGAGCNTATGTGTNTCCCAGGTCTTAAGAGTCCNCAGTAGCCATGCCCCAGAGGCCAGTACCTCAAGGTCATAGGCAGGTGTAACAGCTACAACTGCCTCACTAGGAGCGATGCTTCAAGACATGGCTCAAACAGCTATCCACTCCTGTCAGCCTCCACAGTGTGACCAGCCTCTTCCTTGACACTGTGGCAGCCATGCCATCTATGACAGCCTGAGATCAGGAGCTATCTCTCCCTGAAGTTNCTTCTGTCAAGTATTTTGTCTCAGTCACAAGAAAAGAAACGACATAAATGCCTTTCACTCCCAACAATAAGATCAATCTAGTAATACTGAGTAAGCTTTTCTAACCTCCAATTGTTTAAAAAGATTCTAATGTGTTCTACCCATGCCCGAATATCAAGAATTGCTGGTCTGGGTCTAACATTCTTACTTCATAGATGAAAAATATTGAGGTCATAAATCATATGATCTGCCTAAATTCATAAATTGACTTTAAACCTGAAATCTGTTCATCAGATATTACTATATGGATTTACCTTGATCAATTTGAGAAGACATTCCAAAGATTTTGAGAAACAATGAACATAATGATCAAAATACAATTTCTATCCCCCCGTGGTAAAAGTGATGCTGCATTTGCTATGGGATCGTTTCCCATATGGGATAGGGCATGGTTTCTGTCTCTAAGGGGCTTGAGTAAACCGCCTAGTGAATAAATGGCATCACCTGATGAATTTGGTTAGTGATGGAGAAAGCAGAGCAATCCCAAAGAACAAAAAAAGCAAAGCCACTGTTGTGGAAAGCCTCCTGGACCTGTGCTCACTACAATGAGCTNTGCTCATTACGATGAGNGAGCTCCCAGGATGTTCCAGAAGCTGAGCCTGTAACTGCTTCATCTCAGTGAGCTAGTAGCACCCACTAGCATGCTTGGCTTACTCACCATTACCCACAGCCTTGTACTTTTGCATAACAGTTTCCTTACACAATACTACTGCCAAACCCTTCTTAGAACTGTGCAGACATCTTCAGGATTGTACTCAATGCTTTGTTTCTTCAAATTTCTTCCTACTTTGTAAGTATATGAAAATGCATAAATCAAGAAAGTAAGAACAGATGCTTGCTTCTTTTATCTTGAATGGAATTTTTCCTTCGCCACCTCTTTTGTTTTGTTTATGAAAACTTAACTCCTTGAATGTGCTGTGTAAATAAAAATACAGGGATGGGGGCATGACTCAGTGGACAAGCCCCTTACATAGCATGTCAGAGGCCCTGGATCTCCCCACAACCAGAACTGAATTGTGATTAAAACTTAAGAGCCAGGCATGGTGATGCTCACTTGTAGTCCTAGAATTTGGGAGGTGGAAACTGGAGGATCAGGAGTTCAAGGTCATCCTTAGCTACAAGGCCAGTTTGAGGCCANCCTGGGCCATATTAGACCCTGTCTCCAAAAAAACTAAAATATCAAAATATTCTATGCATAGAAATCTTATAATTGAAAAACAGACCCGTTAATTAAAATNTCACACCAGATGGATAGCCTGGGTTGATGTATTCACAATGCAGAGTAAAAGTTGCAGGAGTTTTGAGCTGTGCTTTTATGTTTGCAATTTGGTCACCCTCTACTTCCTTACCGCCTCCTCCCCGCTGGCTTAAGCATTGGCCTGGGTGAGCAGTGTGCCAACACAGCCTTTTGCTCAGAATACAAGAATCATGCCACCCACAGACTGGTGGCTGAAGGCCAGAGCCCTGCCAGCAATACAGGCGGAAGCCTGGCTATGGCTGGAACAGGAATTCCCACTCCTGGTTCTTTCCCAGGAGTCACTGGGTGTCACCACCACCTGCAGCAGGAGGGCAAGAATGAGAAAGGGGCTGGGAGCTGCCTCAGCCTGAGCATATGATGCATGGGTGACCATTCCCATCCNTCCCCATTTCTTCTGTGTGCTTCAAAGAGCTATGGTGAGAATCGGAACAAACCCAGAAAGGTTTAGGCTTCAGGTCTGTTGGTGAGGCAAAACAGGCAGTCTCCCACTTCTGTGGTCAGAGATCCGATAACAGGGCACCCTGGAGAACAATTTGTCAGTAATTATCAGACTTCCAAATGCNCAGACCTGTGGCCTAGTGGCCCATCTTCTGGAAACTCAGCCTCAGGGTATAATTAAGAAAGTGCAGAAAGACTTTGTAAAAGGATATTTACCAAGGAGCTATTTGCAACAGCAAAGTATCAGAAAAAACCAAATGTCCAGTAATAGACTTCTTTAACAGTATACTATGTGGTTATTTAAAAATGTGAATATCTTTAAAGGCTACTGATAGGGAAAGATGTATCAAATAGAATTATCAAGCAAAAGGCAACTAGTAAATTTGTAGCTATGGTGGCACACACACGTGCAGAGAAAAGGTGTGGAGAAATGTGTTCAGCAATGTACCCAATATGGTAATTTTGTTTTATTTTGTATCAATTTATATTTCTGAATTTGAAATTCCACTATAATGTGTATGTATTTCGATTGTAATTAGGAAAAATAACTTTATACTTAAGAAGCTAGATAAAGGGAGCTTGAGTGTGTGGCTCAGTGA
>LZPO01044570.1:87552-99350 GCA_001675575.1 Neotoma lepida | reverse complement strand
ACTATCATGTAGCTCCTATCAGATCCTACCCTTAGGGCAGACACAGAAGAATTTATAAAATGGCCTACCCTTCTTCATGGCNAAGATGTGTTTGTCACTATCAGTTTGTGACTGAAAACCTACAAAATCTCTTTTTTTCAATAGTAAAATATTGCTCACTGCTTACAATACTGACATGAGCTGTTGTTTCATTAGGGTGAACATTTTTAGTAAACTTGAGTAAGTTGTCACTGAAGAAAATGATGTCACTCGTGCACCCAGGCACAGGTGATTGCAAAGGNGAGAAGCTGATCTATTGGTTTTTGTATAACAAATCTGCCAGTTTTTAACCCATGAAATACGTCACATTGTGTTCTAAAGCAATTACCTCATTTGCAAAAGGGAAACTCCAGTTCTATGGCTGGCTCCTTCAAAGAGTTTCCACAGAACCTCAGGCGTGTACAGCCTGCCTGTGCTCGACTCAGCTCCTCTACAAAACGAAGGTCATGTTGGCAGATCCTCTAAATGAAGTTTAACTTATANACATAAAACTCTACCAAGCCTCCTGAAAATGAAGGAGGAGCCTTTGGACAAGGAAAAGAAGAAAGCTCNGATGATTCACTGAAGAGAAATCAGGGCTGTTTCTCGATGAGAGGCTACAAAATTCCTTTAATGGGCTAATTCCAGAGCTCTGACACCAACCAAGCATNCAGCCCTGTTGGAATCTGCACTGTCCACATCCACACCCAATTTGTACACATTATTATTTTTATTTGGGTCAAAGTTTTAAAGGAAATTCTTAGCTAACGTTAATTCGGATGCCAGTTTTTCAAACAGTATCTNTATTTTTTAATGTAAAACTACTTAAAGTACATAGTAGTCACTTTTTTAAATGAAGCCAAATACTGAATCAGATTCTATTGAATTATCAGTACACATAAATACGTGGAAACATGGTTGATAAAAAGACACTGTGTCACATTTGTCTCTTTTACATAATAATAATAATAACAGTAAGTAATCCTGTCCATTTGGCAGCAAGAAAGTCCATCATTAATGTAAAACATCTGAGTCTACTTGGAAAAGAGTTTGCTATTCACTGTTATAAGGCTCACTAGTTATTTCGAAAATCAAGGTCAATATTTCTGAGGTTTTACTCCTTCAATCATGTACCACAAGTTTACAANAGATAATAATTGATGTGGGTTCACTATGTCCCATTGTGTGTTGACTGTAATTCCAAGCCAGGTGTGGTATCACCCACCTTTCATCCCAGCACTCAGTAGGTAGAGGCAGGTGGATCTCTATGAGTTTGAGGCCAGCCTGGCCTACACAGTGAGTTTGAGGCCAGCTAGGGGTTACATAAAGGGATCCTATCTAAAAAAAAAAAAAAAAAAAGCAAACCTAAATTAATTAATTAATTAAATTCCAGTGCAGTCGTGCNTGCTGTAAGTAGAAACTTCGAGAAGTGATTCAGGCTCATGGCTTGCAATAGAAGATTGGAGAAGTGATTCGGGCTCATGGCTTGCAGTAGAAGNTTGGAGAAGTGACTAGGGTATAATCTGCCTTCAAGAAAGAATTGATATCATCATCAAGAAAGTGAGTTTCCCCCACATATACTACCTGGCCAGTCTGCTTTTACTCTGTGGTACAGCAAAAATGTGCTCAGATGTGAACCCCTTGGTTTGGGGCCCAGAATAATGAGAAATAGATCTTTATTCTTTACAAGTCATCAAGTCTCAGGTATGGTCCAAGGCAGATGACATTCACAGTTATTTTCCTAGTTTGCCTAACTCAGTCTATTATCTATCTGTACTTTCAGATTCATAAACAAGCAAGAATTTATACTTACTATGTCCATCCTGCTCTGAAAAGTGTTATGAAATATATATAGTTGAGCCATTAAAAACTGAACATGGAACAAGCCATCTGCATGTCCATACTAGCAAGTGAGTGTCAAGTGCATCCCACAGCTACAGTGTGTGCCTGGGTCCTATCAACACCTCCGGTCTTCTGCTCATTCTCTCCCTAACAGTGCCTTCCTCCCTTCTCTTCTGACTCATCCCACTTGATTTCATCACTGCACATTCTGGCACATTTGGTGAGAACACCAAACTTCAAATTTCCCTGCCATACTGTTTCCTCATAGCATCTACCTGGCAGAACTCAATGTCAACCCAGTTGCTATCCTTTTATATATAATATAGCAGGCTTGGGTCCCTGTCACATGCTGCAGTACAGAAGCAATAATGAGGCACTTTGGTGCCCCAAATCCATGAGCATCAATCTTAGATGGGTTCTTCAGGCTGGCTGCCACTTTGCTATGATCCCAGTGTGCTCCTATTTCCCAAGCATTCTCCTGTCAAGTCNGCCAGTTAACCTTTGGCTCACTCCTCCATCAAGTAACCTTCCACCCTGTCCCATTGAGATCATGAAAGCAACCACAAGGCCACTTTCTCTACCCCAACTACCTAGTCACCAAATCCAATTTTACTGTCACTATCTTCTATATTGGAAAGTCATCATCATTTATTTGGAGACAGTCCTTAAGGCAATGTGGCTATAGTCCTCCCTCAAAGCTCTCATTGCTGATCTGTAATTAATCTCATCTANGTAAGTGTATATACATATACAACTTCTTTTATTCCTCATCAGCATTTAAACAAGCTCAGATCTCATGGTAGAGAAGGTGGTAGGTGCCTTCTCTCTCGTAGCCTGTATCACTTCTGTTCTCCATTGTCAAAACTATTTTGGAAAGTTTCATTGTATTCAGCGTGTTCTTATTCCCCACTAAAAATGTGCATTTCTCTAGTTTCCTTAAGCCGATTCTACCAGAAAAGTTCACAAGATTATTAAAGTGGTGTGCATATGACCAAATGCAGTAAATATTTCAGATTCTTTTTTCAAAGACAGGGTCCTGCTATGAAACCCAGCCAGGTTGGCCTGCAACTGGCAGCAATCCTCCTGCCTCAGCTTCCCCAGTCCTGGCAGTGGGGACTACTGCTTTTGGTTAAATAACTTTCTAATTGCTGTTTCTTTAGCATCTGATGTTACACAACACTGTTGTGAGAACACAGTTTGAGAGAGTCGGAGTTGGGAATCCAACTGAAGCCCTCACATGTGCTAGGCATGCATTTCACCACTGAGCTATGCCTCAGCCCACACTCTTCAAAACTTTCTTTTCTTCATAGCTCCCAGGGCTCCTTACTCTTTTGTAGAACCTCTGTGTCCTGCTCTGGGTCCTCCTGACACAGTTCTTGTCTTACTAGCCCTTAGACAGTATTTGCCTTTCATGCTTTGCATGCTTGTTCTGGCTGTCATATTTATTCCGGGGATTCTAAAAGTCCCAAATTACCACATACTTGAGGCTACATAGCAAGAATTTTTTTCAAATGCCCTAATTTTTTAATCTTAGTCTCTTCTATTCAACTTGAGACCTATATGACCTTACTATCTACAAATGGGTATGCACAAGTTCCGCGAGCTCAACACAGGCCCCAAATGGGAACCATCTGTCTTCAGGTCACCTTTCCGCCATTTCCCACTTCCCACCGCTTCCATGCTCACCCAACTATCCACCCACAGCTCTCTCACACACACAAATACACCTCACCATACACCTCCCACAAAGTCCTATTGATCTGCTGCTGATTCCTGCAAGCTTTCTATCGCTTGGTTCATTTTACGATTTTTCAAAGCACTGAAGTTATTCATAGTTGTGTCGTCTTTGTAAGTGGTGCATGTTTCTACAATGTCTGTAAGGAGGGGTAAAGGTCTGGCTTTCTTTTCAAAAGGCTTTCCCTTTTCTTCTCATCATCTTGAGAGGTAGTGTCAGTAAGATGATGTCCCAGATTTCGTCAGGAAAATCTTCTGTGGATCCACATTACCAGTGTTTGATCATGCTGACAAAGCCAGAAGGAACGCGTTTCTTTCTGCAAACAGACTTAAGAAGCTTGGGTTATTATGGTGTAGCTGTGTGTATCATCCATGTGTCAGCAACTGATCCAGATAAAACAGTGCAAGCAGAGACAGCACCTCCCGTTGGAATGCAGTAAAGGAGAGTGTCCCAGGGAACCTGACTTCGTTCCCCTATTGCTTGCAAATCCTCTATGCTCCTCCTTAGTCTTTGTTCAGAGCTCTACAAAGGAACTTGCAATTTAAAAGTTGTTATCTTTGTTTGTGAATATTTCTAGAGGGTGTTCTCAATTATTTCTAAATTCGCCAGAAACAATGCCAAAAAAAAAATGGTTAAAGGTTATTGGCTGGCTGGGTGTGGAGGCACTTATCTGTCACCTCACTACTCAGGAGATGAAATATGATCAGGAGTCAAAGTCATCTTCAGCTACGAAGTGGGTGAAGACAGCTTGGGCCGTGGAAGACCCGTCTCAAAAAACCAAACCAAACCAAACCAAACCAAAGCCCCTCAGTTAGGTTACAACCACACAAATAGTAGAGAACAAGGAGTGGTATCTATTAGCTACAAGTCCTGCTTGAGACCTAGGTCTAATTCAGTTCTTAAATTTTAGTAGAGCGGTTGTTTGTTAAGATGGGGATCTTGCCAGCAACCTTCACTGACCTGGAACTCTCAATCCGCACACCTCTGCCTCCCAGGTGTTGAGATTCAGGCATGCGCAAACAATGTCTGACTCATTTTGTAGTTTCAGTTCAACTTCTGTGAGGAAATGGTGTTAAGTGAGTGAAAACCCAAATGGGACCTACAGCGAGTCTCTTTCCTCCATGCACACGCTCCTGCAGCAGCCCTGCGCGATGCTGCTGTCGAGTCTCTTTCCTCCATGCACANGCTCCTGCAGCAGCCCTGCGCGATGCTGCTGTCAGCGCCCTCTAACTCTAGCTTTCACACAGACTTTCACTAGACTCTTCCCCAAACTGATCCTTTCCAAACGTGATTCAGGACACATCACCTCTGTGCATGAAACCTTCCAAGAACTTTTGTCCATAGAGAAAAAGTAAACTTGCCTCCTCATGATAGGCAATCTGTGACCCAGCCCCTGCTTGCTCCTAGCTCCCTCCCTGGCCTTCCCACTACTGTCCCATGTGTCCCCTCTGAGATAAAACATTGCCTCCCTGTTCTGCTGACCCACTTCTTGCTGCTCCCTCTGATTTGAACCTTGTTTCTTCATTCTGCATGTCTGACTCCTGGTCATTCAACACTCAACTGCTTCAGAGCCCAGTTCAACCTCTTCAGAGTTTTATATTATCAAAGATTTGAAATTATCTTGTTTACTTGTGTGTGTGTGTGTGTGTGTGTGTGTGTGTTTCCCTATTAGACTGCATCTTAGTGAGAGTTTTATTGTTGTGAAGAGACACCATGATCACGGCAACTCTTATAAAGGAAAACATTTAATTGGGGCTGGTTTACAGTCCAGAGGTTTTGTCCATTATTGTCATGGTGGCATGCAGCCAGACATGGTGCTGGAGTAGTTGAGAGTTCTACATCCAGATCAGCAGGCAGCAAGAAGAGAGAGTAACAATGGGCCTGGCTTAGGCTTCTGAAACCCAAAGCTCACCTCCAGTGACATACTTCCTCCAACCAGGCCACACTTCCTAATTTCTCTCAAATAACACTACTCCCTAATGACCACACATTCAGTTATATAAGCCCAGGGGAACCATTCATATTCAAACCACCACACAGTCTATAATTGCATGAGTACTTCTGTACTCTTTCTATATGACTCATTTCTAAATTNCTAGTTTTTATAACTAAGGGTAACCAAACTTTGAATAAAAGCACTGGAAAGTAAGCATGTTTGATTTGCAGGCCACTCAGTATTACATTGAATGATTTTGTAGCAAGAAATCAGCTATGATTTCTTGATATGATAAATAAATAGCTATGATAAATAAATAGAATGAGAATATATGTGTGCCATAGAACCTTTACTTGGGAGTAGTGACTCAGACCTGGCTTTCTTGTGCATGGAAGTCAGGCATAGAAGCACACACCTATAATCCCAGCACATGGAAGGTACATATAGGAAAATCAGGAGTTCAAGGCCAGCCTCAACTACATAACAAGTTTAAGGCCAACTTGGCCTCAAGAGACCTGGTTCCCCCAAATAAACAAACAAACAAACAAATAAATAAGTAAATATTTAAGCATGAACACTGAAATTTGAGTTTTATTTTTAAGTATTGTCTTGTTTTGTCATTTGTGANTGTGGGAGTGTGTACATGGGGCAGGGTGATATGATTATCCATGTGGGTACATGTAGAGGCCAGAGGTTGACCCTAGGTTGTCTTCCTCAACCATGTCACTGAATCTGGAACTCATCATTTTGGCTAGCCTGGCTTGCCAGTAAACCCCCAAGATCTACTTGTCCCTACCATCTCCTGAAGGGATGGGATTACAAGTAGGTNTATCTGGTCTTTATATGGGTACTGGGCTACTGGGGATCCAAACTCAGGTCCTCATTCTTGTACAGTAAACATTTTACTTACTGAAGCATCTCATCTATACTGTTTTGTTGTTGTTGTTAGTGGTGGTGGTGATTTTTGTTTTTTAAACATGATCTTATCGTGTAGCCCAGGCTAGTCTATAACTTATTANATAGCCAAGCTGCCCTTAAATCTGTGCCACCCTTCCTGCCTCACACTCTTTATGCTGGGATTATAAATATAAACCTCCATGTTCTACTCGTAGTTTCTGAGACAAAAATCTCACTGCATGGTCCAATTCCCCTGCTTAAACATACAATCCTCTTGCTTCAGCCATCCAAGGCCTAGAATTACAGGCCTGGGCTACTCTGTCTGGCTAGTTGTTTTTGGTTTTCTTGAGACAAGGTTAGCCTCAACTGGTCTCAAACTCACTACATAGCAAAGAATGGCCTTGAACTCCTGATCCTTCTACCTACACCTCCCAAGTGTTATGATTGCAGGCATGAGGTACCATGCCCAAACTAAAATTTTAACTTTTCACAAAAGCTTTTCTTTTCTTCTCCTTCTCCTCCTCCTCCTCCTCCTTCTTCTCCTTCTTCTTCCTTCCTCTTCTTTTCCTAAAATTTGGCAACTAGCTAGATAAGGACTCTAAGGCCATAGTTTGTCCATCTGTGGTCTAGAATGTTTAGGAGGACTTTAATTCAGGGAAAGAAAAGGAGAGAGGGAAGGAAGAAGGAAAGAAGGGAAGGANAGAATGGATTTCATCTTGTGTATCACAGACCTGCCTTGGGCAGGAGTTGATATGGTTATCTGTCCTACAGCTTCAGTCTTCAAAGTTGGTTTTCTTATGTGTTTGGCTCTTTATAGGAATGCTAGGTTGTCAGTCTCCATCACCACAATCTGTGGAACAATATGTAAGAATGCAGGTAATCTTTTGTTTACCTTGGCTGTAAAAGGTAATTAACTGGATTAGGTTCTGTATCCAAAATCAAAATATATATTTGAATCCCAAAATGTTGTTGCTATAATGAAAATACTTTAGAACATATTACTCTNAAAATATATCCTGGGCTGGGGAGATGACTCAGTGGATAAGGCACTTGCCACAAAAGTATAAGGACCAGTTTGGATCCCAGCACCAACCTATAGAGCCAGGTAGATGTGGCAGCCACCTATAATCCAGCACTGGGGATGCAGGGAGAGGATCCTGGAGCATACATACCGGCTAGCTAGACTAACTGGATCTGGTCAGTGAGAGACCATGCCTCAATACACAAAGTAGATGGCCGTGGAGGAAGATACTGGAAGTTAACCTTGAGCCAACACACACACACACACACACACACACACACACACAAACATATAAACACATATACACATACATGTACTTATATATCTTACTTACAATACTTATGAGTAAAATAAGAAAACCCTTCAAGATAATTATAGATAAGTATTTTCATCTTTTCTCCCAACTTCCCACTTCAAATGATTGGGGGAGGACAAATGCTTTTTTCTAAAACAATTTGCAAGACTTTAGGAGTCTTAAATTCAAACTTTGAAATGGGCCCTTTACTCTCGGGCATGCTTCCCTGTGGATAGCCATTGTGTACGTGTGAACCCCACCCCCTCCATTTAATTACAGACACTCCGCAAAACATTCAAATCAATGGAAAACTTCCATCCCTAAATTAAAATGAGAAGAAAAGTTAATTTTAAGCAATTAAAGAGACAAGACAACCAACTTCAAGAGCTTTTGTCAATGAAGGATAATTAATTCGTCTCCCAGGTGCAGATTAAATCTCTCATCAGAGGTGAGAAATAATATCTTAGAGAAAGTCTCAGGGAAGCACCTACTCCTCGAAGCAGAAACTTACCCGAAAGTTTTGGGAAGTGAAGCCAGCATCCATTTGTCCAGGTCATCAACTGACCAGTTCACAGAGAACGACGAGGCTTCCCTGAAATAAGTACCGGCCACAGTGCCTGGTGTGGAAGCCACGCAGAGTCACCTGCTTCTAAATTGTCACTTCCCAAAGTGAGTCAGTGAGCAGAGAACTTCGGAGTGATTTCTTAGGCTCTCCCCAAGATGCATTTCATATTTATAATTTACAGTCTTGCTCTGATTAATAAGATACACAATGGGCTAGGGGAGGCCAAAAGATTGTATTCATTTTTGTAGGCTTTTCTAGGAAAGGAAGGGGAGAGGAAGAAAGGAAAAGAGGAAAGGAAGTGAGCTCTTCTCTTTGCCATCCTCTTCAGTATGGAGAGTGAGATGNAACTTTGTTGATAGTCTTGATATCTGAGTGTACATTGTTTTCCTAAACTCATGCTTGAATTTCTTTAAGAAATTCTTTGAGGCTTGCCCAGGCTAGCTTCCAACTTGCTATGTAGCTGTGGCTGGCCTTGAACTCCCAATATCCCTGCTTCCATGAGATTATAGCCATAAATGGCCACACCTGTCATAAGGCTTGCTCTGCTTTCACTGATCCTAGNACTCTGGTATCTGTATGGAAGCCAAGCACTGAAAAATCCTGAGGCTACTGACAGGTGAGGATCACATGTTCTTCAAAACCAAACTTGGCAAACTTGCCTGGTTATGTATTTGATGGCACATTGGGGATGGAAGGAAGAGAGTAGTTTTGCAGCTTTGTATGGTTAGAAACTGAATTCAACAAGCACTGGTTTTATCTATCCATTCCCACCTGGAAGCCAAAGATTTTCCCGACACACCGTGGAAGGTCAGCAACCACCCCTGTGCCACATCCCAGGTCAGCAACCACCCCTGTGCCACATCCCCACAAAACACCACACCTCAGTGTGTTCTCCAGCCTGTGTTCCTGCTGCAGTGGTGCGCTTTGCTCTCACTAGGAGACGCTCCATGAACTCTGTACACACATGCACTTTGACGTGCTTGTGTAGGCACTTCCTGAACAAAACGACTGTTGCCATACACAAACCAAAAGACAGAGATGATCACGACCTTCAGAGAGGAAAGCCAGAGAGCATACAGCCGTGGGTTCTAAGTGATTTTAGTGCCGCCTCTAAAAGTGAGCATGTCTCTCCCCATGCCCACGTGTGCCTTCCAGTTTGTGATGATGTAAGATGATGGGGAAAGTATCCCTATTTATTCTGTGTAGTCNTANAAGCAAGTAGGACAAAGCTGAGACTCTGGTCCATCAACTATCGTAGCCTTGAGCCTCCGCGACAGAAGCCTAGACGGCAATGAAGATGGAAGGGTCAAACGGAAGAAAGGGGTCTAAAGGGGGANATTATTAAGGCAACGCCACGTAGTTAACAGTAACAGAAGGTTTATTTAGGTCAACTTACAGCAAGTAAAGGGGTTGGTCACAGGGTCCAGGAGAGGTGAGGTGCAGTCCAGCGGTGTTCTCTGNAGAACTCTGCTCGNTCTACCACCCNGTGTCCAGGATCCANGAACCAAGAGGGCCNNCACCAACGGATCTCCGGTCTTAAAGGCTCCCGTCTNCGCCNGCTCCAGGGGGAGGTCCTAGGTAGGCNCGGCAGTTACCAGAAGCCTCAGTAGGGGTTGTGCTTCCAGGTCAAAGCTGGAACTGCTGCCCACTACAGGGGTCCAAGTAGGANGTAAGAATTTCTTTGAGTAAGATACAGAAAGGTTATCAAAGATNTGCATAAAGAACAACCTCTTGATAAGAAAGTGCTCAAGGGCAATACTAGTCAATTAGAGTCTATTTTCCTAAGATCAGAANNGACATTTTGATTGNAGCATAATTAGAATTATCTATAACACTTTGCAAGTTGATTCAGGAAGACACGGACCAGAAAAGTCACTTGTTGGGAGACAGACAGGAGGGACCATGGAAAATCAAAGAAAGCAGAATTAATCCAAACCTTTAATTTACAAATGAGAAAATTGAATCTAAGACAATTTAAAGGACACAAAAGTTCACTTAGAAAATTAGTGTCTACAGACCAGACTTGGGGGTAATGAGAGGACTTTCTGCTCATGGTGAAGGAGGGTTGAGGTGTTTGGGGCAAGCAGAGAATGCACAAACACCATTTGTATAGATAGTCAAGTTATTTATAAGGCATATGTATTATGTAAATGTACCTTAAAATTCAAATTCCATAAAGCCAATCTTCNGTGCCATTGTAGACAAAACACTAGGAAGGATAACATTTCCATCTTAGGTTTGCTAGGATTGCCTATGTGACCCAGACAGAGTACCTCAGCAAAATAGGATGTTTATCTGAAAAAGAAAAACAATCAACAGCAGAAACAGATCCCAGATAATATCTACATGACAATCCTTCTGCCTCAGCCTCAGGGTGGTTGGGATTTTAAGAGTGAGCCACCTCTCTTGGCTTTATATTGACTTCTTCAAATAATTCTTACTCTTTTTCTCAATCAGTGAAGCCATGTTTACATACACTCATGTGTCAGCTTTTTAATGTCACAAAGCCTTTCTATGGAAGGATTCACCACCTCCAATCCAGGGAATGCCAAGGGTCATGATGTCTTCTAATGGAAGGATTCACCACCTCCAATTTCAACCCCCAGGAATGGTAAGGATCAAAACTATGGAGAGAAATCTGCAGCTGCAAGCAGTGGCAGAGTCTCTGAATTATGTTACATTTCTGTCGAGTCTACCAGAATGCACGCCTGAGACCACAAAGAGAAAGGCAGCTGGAAAATGTGTAGGTTCCTCTGTTCTGAACNGAAAGAATAGACTAGTACAAAGTAACCAACCTCCAAGTAAACATTAAGGCCACAAAGTTAGAGCTGTTTCCAAAACCAAGAGCCAGGAGTCTCCTGAGGAGCCTTGTTCTTACTGACCATGTACCTGGGAAACCCTAGCAAAGATCCCCTAGCACATATTTTCCCAGTCCCAGCAACACCTGATGTCTTAGTCACTGTTTTATTTTTGTGAAGACACCATGACAAAGACAACTTATAAAAGAAAGCATTTAATTGGGAGCTAACTTACAGTTTCAGAGGATTAGCCCATGACCAGCATGGCTGTGAGAATGATGGTGGCAGGCGGGCAGGTATGGCTAGAAGCAGAAGCTGAGAGCTTTGCATCTTGATCCACAGACAGGAGGCAGGCAAAGAGAGACTAGGTCTGACTTGGGCTTTTGAAAACTCGAAGTCTACCATCAGTGGCAGGCCTCCTCCAAAAGGCCACACCTCCTCCTCCTTCCTAAACANTTCCACCAATTGGGAACCAGTGAAACATAAGAGGCTATGGGCACCATTCTCATTCAAACCACCACCCCTGTTTTCCATACTTCTATGACTCAGGTTGTCTCACTCTGATGGGGAATGTGGAGGGGAGGGCCTCTTCAAATAAACGTGAGGACCAGAAGTGATCTATTGCCCCTCATCTCTGAATGATACTTCAAACACGTAGGGTTGGTTTTTCCAGCTTTTGTTTGTTGTTGTT
>LZPO01044570.1:64870-84868 GCA_001675575.1 Neotoma lepida | reverse complement strand
CCATCATTTCAATATTGCCTCCTAAGAGAAAGTGTATTTATTTTCTTCCCTCTTCTTAAATTACTTTTTACTGTTTGTTTGTTTGTTAGAAATACCAGCAAAATTAACAAGAACAGTCCCAACTTTTATTGGCTGTTGACTATGTGCACGACACTGGGTAAAATGTCCATCATTTCATTATACAGGCACCTTGGACAATTATTCCCGCTGTACAGTGAGGAAAATGAGGAAAGAGGTTATGCCACTCACCCAGAATCACACACCTAGCATTAGAAGGGGGCTAATCACAAGTAGATAAGTCTCCCTGGTGTAACACAGCTCCTTATCCTCATCCGGGACCTCAAGGAGAGCTGTTGTTAACCATCTGTCTTTCCTAGAGGTAGCTGTACTTCTCCCTCAGTTCTCTCAGTTGAGCAGGTAACAAAATTCAAGTACTCCCTGAGTATCCCCTATGGTTGCTTTTACCATGACATCTGGCTTGTTCTAGCCAAACAGTGCATATAGGCATAGCCATGAGACTGGACCAGTCCCTCCTTCCCCCACGCCCTGCTTCCCATCTACCTAGACCCTTCATCCAATGCCTGTTAGGGAACCCAAGACTACATCTGTATTCTTTTGATGTATTTGAAACTGAAGTAGAGTGATTCAGAAAACAGTATCAGCATTTACATAGTATTTTTCTTAGAGTTTCTGTTGCAAATCTTTATGGATGACAGAAACTCAATAAAATTGAATTGGAGAGGTGGCTGAATGGATGGAACTATTCTAGTACAGGTAAGACAAATAATGGGCATTTAGAGAGACCCCTACTGTCCTACGGTTTCTAATGCTGCAACGAAATACCGTGGCCAAAAAGCAAGTTGAGGAGAAAAGGGTTTATTTGACTTACACTTCAGCATTGCTGTTCATTATTGAAGGAAGTCAGGACAGGAACTTAAACAGGACAGGAACCTGGAGGCAGGAGCTGATGCAGAGGCCATGGAGGAGTGCTGCTTACTGGCTTGCTCCCCATGGCTTCCTCAGCCCACATTCTTATAGAACCCAGGACCAACAGCTCAGGGATGGCACCACCCACCATGGGTTGGGCCCTCCCGCCTCCATTGATCACTAAATGAGAAAATGCCTTACAGCTGGATCTCATGGAGACATTTTCTCTATCGAGGCTCCTTCCTCTCTGATGACTCTAGCTTGTATCAAGTTGACACAGAACTAGCCAGTACACCTACTCAACAGAGCTTCCCCCCTGAAAGCCAGGGGATCTTTCTACTATAGTATTTTTATATCTGCCTTTTGGAGTTTATATAAAAAAGATAATGTCCAAATAGGCACATGAATACCCATTGTAAAGAACAGCTCCCATAATGTCTTGTGAAGGACACTCCTATCAACTCTGGCCATGGTTCATCTTGAATATGTCAGAGTTACCTTAGTGTGATGGGAATAATAACTTCATTTTCAACAGTATCAAAGTACAGTTTTTTACCCTTCAATCCACCAGGGTCTAATTTGAGCTACACAGCACCGAGTGGAAGGAAGTACCTAAGAAATTCACCTCAATTCTCTGGCAGCTTCAGAAGTTAGGATGCTTCTTAAGGGTGCCCAGAACAATCCAGGAGCTTTATAACCAAAGGAGCCAGCTGCAAGATTGGCTTACTCTACCAAGTGAAGGACTCCAAATTCCCTTCTCCCCTATTTGGTCCAAGTCAGGTCAGAACTCTGCCTTCACTTGATGTAGAACCCTGTGTGTCTGCAGAGCGAGGGACTGGGAACAGTCAGAAGACAGGCCTGCTGGCCCTGCAGGGTCTCAGTCTCAGCAGGTGCACAGGTCTAAGAAAACAAGNAGGGGCCTGAGCAGCTAAGTCTCAGGAGGCAAGGCCATGGGATAGAGTTTCCAGAGGTAGCCAAGGGTTTATGCCACTTTCTCTCCCTTCCCAGGGAAGAGTATTGGGTTCTGCCTACAGTTACATTCCACCTGGTCACAGTGTAGTCCAGCCCTGGCTGTAGGACATCAACTTAGAGATGGTATCTTAGGGTTTCTATGGTTGTGAAGAGATACCATGACCACAGCAATTTTTCAAATGGAAAACATTTAATTGAGTGGCTTAAAGTTTCAGAGGTTTAGTTAATTATCATCTTGGNGTCATCATCATNTTGTCCTTTTTTTNAATTGTTGCTGCCTTTTAAGCCATGGCTGTCCTTCTGAAGCAGCAGCAGTTAGGGCACAAGAGCTGCAGCCTGAGGGAATTCTGTTCCCTCAGGCACTGACTCTTTCAAAGCTACCAAGGGAACTTAACTAAATCTCTGTCCCTCTAAAGAACTCAAGATTCAAAGGTTAAGCCGGAATTCTCCTCCTCAGAGAGGCTGAATAACAAGTAACTCACCGCCACTCCTTGCTAAAATCCTCCAAAAAGCCCTTGTGCTTCTCCTCGTCCCTCCTTAAAAACTCTTCTCCACCTGGCTCCTCCCTACCACTTCCTGTCAGCTAGTTGCTGTCTCAACCTCCTGACTGCAGGTGAATTTTATTTAATCAAACATATCTGCATCGTTAAACAAATATTCCAGAGCATAAACAAAGGTAACACATCTTAAAATAATATTCTACAACAGTGGGACATGGCAACATGTAGGCAGACATGGTGCTGGGGAAGGAGCTGAGAATAGAGAAGGAACTACATCTTGATCATCAGGCAACAGGAAGTGAATGAGACACTGGGCATGACTTGAGCATATATGAGACCTCAAAGCCCACTCCCACAGTGACATACTTCCTCCAACAAGGCCACACTGACTTTAAGAAGGCTACATTTCCTAATAGTGCCACTCCCTTTAGGGGACATTTTCTTTCAAACCACTACAGATGAGGACTTCAGGAAAGCCTAGTGATACAGACAGGACCTTGATACTGAGGTGTTCTGTTTCTCAATATTGTTTGACTTTCTCCAGGAGGATGTATTATGTTTGCATCATATTGATGTAAATAAATAAAGAATGCCTTGAGACACAGAGAGATAGCCCATCCAGTAAAGGTGTTTGCCACCAACNCTGACAACTTAGCTGCCCCCCATAAACAAAAATAAAGAAAAAAAATAGCTTGATAATATTTATAATCAGTTTATATACTGCAGACACTCATAAAAATAGGTTACATATTGCAATCCAATTAATCTTCATATTAATCTTACTGGGCTAAGAACATTATTTTATCCCCATTCAACAGAAGGAAAAATTATTCCCAGTATCCAGAAATTGCTCAAAATATGAAATATTAGTCAATTGCATTGACCAAAACAAGGAAGCCCTACTTAAAGTCCTGTTTAAATTATAAAAAGGGATAGAAAGTACAAGGTCTGCCACAAGATCTACTTAGCACACTTGTGTCTTGTGTTTATTATTTCATTACAATTCTTCTTAAGCCTAATCACCACAATGGCATTGTTTTTTCAGGAAGATCAGTTCCAGCTTCAACAGCTCACTGCTGGGTACCCACTATGTTCAACATCTGGCTACTGGGTACTCACTATCTTCCATAGCTGGTTACTGGGTACCCACTGTAGTGGATAGCTGTTCTGTCTATGACCTTGAAGCACCACCCCTAGAGATGCAGCAGATAACTGTTCTACCTGCCTATGACCTTGAAGTACATGCCTCTGGGGTGTGGCCNCTCAGGTACCCTTAAGACCTGAGAGCACATAGGCATGCTCTCTTTTCTCCCTCTGGTTTTGGATACTAGATTGACTCAGGTGGCCAGAACAGTGTTCCAGAACCTGGGACTATTCTGTTCTGTANAGTGAGTTTTTCCCCTAATAAATTCCTTTACCCGTTAAACAAACTCTGTGGCTTTCTCGTTATAACCCACTATCTTCAACAGCTCATTACTAGATACCCACTATCTTCAACAGCTTGTTACTGGGTAACCACTGTCTTCAACAGCTGGTTAGTGGGTACCCACTATCTTCAACAGCTCATTATTGAGTTACCACTATCTTCAACAGCTGGTTATTGGGTACTCACTATTTTCAACAGCTCATTGCTGGGTACCCACTATCTTCAACAGCTAGTTACTGGGTACTCACTATCTTCAACAGCTGGTTACTGAGCACCCACTGTCTTCAGCAGCTGGTTACTGGGTATCCACTATCTTTAACAGCTGGTTACTGGGTACCCACTATCTTTAACAGCTGGTTACTGGGTACCCACTATCTTCAACAGCTGGTTAGTGGGTATCCATTATCTTCAACAGCTGGTTACTGAATACTCACTATTTTCAACATCTCACTGCTGGCTACCCACTATCTTTAACAGCTGATTACTGAGNACCCACTNTCTTCANCAGCTGGTTACTGAGCACCCACTGTCTTCAACAGCTGGTTACTGAGCACCCACTGTCTTCAGCATGTTAGCACCAAGATAGAGTACAGAGCTAAAGAGTCACCTTTGTCCCTGTCCACCTCCCACCTCCAGGGAAAAGAAGTCCATACTGGACAGGGCTGGAGCAACTGGGAGCTTCTGACATTGGTCCTCAGATGCTCCCACACCTGTCCAGCAGGTCCATGGGGTTCCATGAACACAACAAAAGTGGAAGNATTATCATCTTTTCCTAAATCACATTTTTAAATGAAGTTAATGGATAGAGTTTTCTCCCATCTCCACTTTCCCTCAGTGTTCGGCACCTGTTTCTACATGTCTAGTGACAAGCTCTAACAGATGACAGCATGAATTAACGCGTCGCATATTAACATTAACAGAAAAATGGAGAAACAGCCGATCCTGCAAGCTTGGTAGCTTGGAGTTATTTTTGTGGTGCTGGCTGTTCACAGTNGTGATTTCACAGTATGGGTATATATAATTTAAGTAGGCATGCTTTCTGTGTGCAAGAGCCAGCCTAGTCCTCGTGGGGAAATACAATCTATCAGCATTCCATGGTGTTTGCCAATGGCACTAACTGCCTCCACTCACAACACATTTGAGGATTCCTGGACTGCATCTCCCTTACTTGAGCCCCACACATTCCCACTGTCCAGAGTGCACCAGAGGAATTTTCCTGTATCAGACTGAGTTCTCAGGAGGCTGGAGCTGCTTTGCGTCTGTGTCTCTCCAGTGGCACCAAGGGTTGGGGAGCAACAGTCATATTAGGTGTCTAGTAAGCTTCATTGAATTTAAATTTATCCCTGAGTCTGTCAGTGACCCAGACTCTCCTGTCAAAAGCATCCACAGATGGTGGCTTTCAGTCAAGTTACCACAGCGCCAACTCACAAACGGTTACTTCAGTTTTAACACCAACAATAAAATGTNAAAAAGACCATCCCCATTAAAAACTTTGTTTNTAACCCAGTGAGAATATAATTGCACTCTGTAAGATGTCTTAAGTCTAGTATTCTCCTAATGATTAGTGTTTCTAAATATAAATTTATTCTCATGAAGTAAACCCATTAGAGTTCAAACTCCACCAGGACTCAAAAGCAAGTTTTAAACCAAAGAATGTTCTTGTCTGCTGAGCATTTGGGTAAAATGCCCACTAAAATGAAATAAAACTACAAGTGGATTTCTAGTATCTCAAAAACTGGTTTCCAGTGCATCCTCTTAGGTCAGCTGTCTGTAACCCAGGTCTTTATGTCAGATGCTATCTAGCTGATAGAAGCAGGCAGCCGTATCTTTACTCTCAGAACAAGAGGTGATAAAACCCTCCACCCAAATATGTCAGTCAAAACAGATTGGACTTAAGTAACAAGAGTCCTCTGGCTCCTCAAACATTCTGTTTAACTGAGAGTCCCCTGGCTCCTTAAACATTCTGTTTAACTGAGATTGTATTGCTAAGGGAAAACTTTTTTACTAAGAGACAAACAACAAAGCAATTACATATCTGGCAAAAGCTCTNCAGGGAGATTCCCTTCAAATGGCAATTTCTCTGCTGAATTTCAAATGTAATTTGTCTTACAGGAGTATGATATTCAAACTGGGTGGAAATCTGTTCTGTGAAACACACCCAGCTGGTGTGTTTCTTGTGCCTAGGGACCCTTCTTCACTCCTCCAAGGGTTCACTTGCCTCCAAAGAGCTACTGGAAAGTTCTACCCCAATAATTTTTTTTTTCCTTTGAGAATGAGTTGAGATATGTTATCCTCTCTCTGCGTTTTGGTTTGGACAGTACCTTAGTTTAAACAGCCTGTCCACAGAGCACTAGAACACAGAAAGAGGAATGTGGTTGGGGCATCTGAACTTCCTGCCATGGCTCTCCAGCCTAGCATAGCCACACAGCTTCCAGCTTCGGCTCACAGGCAAGGATGACCTGCGAAGGCTGAGTGCTGCCAGCTTCTGGAGCCACAGATTGTGTTTGTTGGTAAGTAGGGACACTGTTGCTCATCAACTGAGCATCCTCTTTCAAGCGCAGAAAATTCCCGTATGGTGTTCAAAACTCTGCATTGGAAACATCCCCAAAGAGCTTTGAGTAAGAATTCCCAGAAAGCTCAGTTATCATCCATCCAATTGCCCNCTCACAGTCCCTTGACTCCTTGATATTGTTNTCCACACACACAACAAATGAAGAGATCTGGCAATCTGGTGGAAGGCTAAGTCCAGATTCAGAAATGGAAGTAAGAACAAGGATTGCCCTCTCAGTGATTTTTCAAACTAGTTGAAATTAAAATCATAAGCAAAACAGCTTGTTTTCCAGAAACGGGAGTTTCTGCTTCAGTTGGTATAGTCTGCAAGTTGGTATTTTGAATGTGTGTCTATATATGTGTCGTAGTCACTGTTCTACTGCTGTGACGAGACACCATGACCAAGGCAACTATTATAAGAGAAAGCATTTAGTTGGAGCTTGCTTACACTTTCAGAGCTTTAGTCCATTGTCATCATGTTGTGCAGGCAGACATGGTGCTGGAAAAGTAGTTGAGAGCTACATCCTAATCCACAGGCCAAGAGAGAAAGAGAGAGACTGGGTCTGTCATGGGCTTTTGAAACTTCAAAGCCCACCCCCAGTGGCACACTTCCTCCAATAAGGCCACACCTCCTAATCCTTTAATCCTTTCAAATAGTGCCACTTCTGGTGACTAAGCATTCAAATACATAAGCCTATAGGGGCCATTCTTATTCAAACCACCAGTTTGTGTGTGTGTGTGTGTGTGTGTGTGTGTGTCTGTGTGTGTGTCTGTGTGTGTGTGTGTGTGTGACTCACTATTGAACCCATGGCTCTGAGCACTCTAGAGGAGCACTCTACCACTGAGCTATACCCGCAACTGTATTAGTTTCTTTTCTATATCTGTGATGAGACATCATGACCAGGGCAATTTACAAAAGAATGTTTAATTGGACTTACAGTTTCAGAGGGCTAGAGTCTATGCTGGCAGAGAAAAGGCATGACAAAAGGCAGCTGGTACAGAGCCTGAGGGCTCACATCTTGTTCCACAAGCAGGAGACAGCACACTAGGAATGGTATGATTCTTTTGAAACCTCAGTGCCTGTCCCCAGTGACACACCTCCTCCAGCGAGGTCACACTTCCTAATCTTTCCCAAACAGTTCTGCCAACTAAGAATCAAGCATTCAAACATATAAAATGTGGGGACCACTCTCATTCAATCCACCATACCAGCACTAGGAATTTGCATTTCTGATAAGTCTTTGAGAACCATTGTTCTAAGAAAACATGCTGTTTTGATGTGTAGGTAAACTGACTTACATATATCATCCCAGACAGTTTTACATTCTGAAGCAGTAATAGAGAATGGATGGTTCTTGGTACTAGAAAGGGTAGAGAATGACAAGTCCNACTCCTGCCTGTAAGATGGAAAACCTAGTAGNCCTGGAGGAGCCAGGTTGGCCTTGTAGGAGCAGTTCTGCATTGGGACCCCAGAGTAACGGAAACAATCAGGCTGGAAAAAGGAGTGTTGCAAAGTTCTGATGGTTCCCAAGGAGAAGGAGGAGCTGATTTCCTAACCACAAGCAGTGAAGCATTTCCCCCAATCTGGCATTTCTAACATTCACACATAAATTCTAACTCCTGGAACAAAGCTGCATCTTGTCATTGTGGTGGTCTGAATAAGNATGGCCCCATGGGCTCATATATTTGAATGATTAGTCACCAGGGAGTGGAGCTGTTTGAGAGGATTAGAAGGATTCAGAAGTGTGTCCTTGTTGGAGTAGGTGTGACCTTGTTGGAAGTGTGACACTGGGGGGTGGGCTTTGAGGTTTCCAAAGCCCGTGCCAGGCCCGTTCTCTCTCTTCTTCTTGGCCTGCAGATGAGGATGTAGCTCTCAGCTACTTCTCCAGTACTTATCTGCCTGTGTGCTATCATGCTCCCTNCCATGATGATAATGGACTAAGTCTCCAAAACTGTAAGCAAGCCCCAGTTAAATGCTTTCTTTCATAAGAGTTGGTTGGTCATGATGCATTTTCCCAGAAATAGAACAGTGACTCAGACAGTCATTTTGCTCATATCTTAAGGCTCTTGGGTTGTAAATAATTTAGGGGACAATATGTTGATAGAAGGGGAAAGATTCATTTATAAAATGGCATTTGTCTAACAGATCTAAGCTCCAAAATAGTATTTTTCCGGAGAGTCCTTTCTAATACTGGAAGAAAAGATTATCAATGTAAACTCTATTATGCATGTATTATTTGATCTATAGATNTGCACTATTACACATGTAAGCCAGTGTGGCATCAAATACTCATTCAGTATTCCCCAGGTCTGAAGTCCTTTGTCACCATTCAGAGCCGTCTCATCATATATAAAGCCAATCCTAAGTACATAAATTCTCCACACTTCGTTACTCCTGGATTAATACCAAGTCTTCTCTACTGATTTTCTTTTGGGTGGGTGAGACAGGATCTCCTTAACTCATGATCTTCCTGTGTGGTGATACATTGTGTACCCCNAAAAAGCTTGCCTGGGAATCAGAAGACAGAGCCAGCCACTAACTTAGACATAGAGGTCAGGCAGTGGTGGCACATACCTTTAATCACAGNACTTGAGATCTCATGCTTTTGCTTGGGAAGGACACACACCTTTAATCCCAGAAAGTAATATGGCAGGACACAGAAAGGTATACAAGGTGTGAGGAAACAGGAACTCTTCTCTTGAGACTGAGGATTTCCTAGAGGTAAGAACTTGTGGCTGGCTTGTTCTGCTTCTCTGATCTTTCAGCTTTCATAGCAATATTTGGTTCTGGGTTTTTTGTTATAAGACCTTTTAAGANTCGTGTTACACTCCTGCCTTAACATCTGGAATGCTGGGATTATAGGTATGTGTCATCAAACCCAGGTAGGGGTATCCTTTANTGTTAAAAATATGTTAATCCAAACATAATCTTTATCATTTTAACCATGAAGTGTATAGGCTGGCCTTGGAGTCCTCATTCTTCTGCTACTATCTCCTAAGTACTGGTACTACAGGCAAGCATGGCCATGCCCTGCTTTAAAGCAACTCTTTTTCATCATGTCAGTCATTGTCTTGCTCAAAAGCCTACAGTGATCACTCACTGCCCACAGGGCTCTAGCCAAAGAAAGCTTATTCTTGTGCCTGAGTCAGTCACTTACTCAATCACGCCCTCAATAATCANGTGACCCCAGAACAGCAGCCACATACAAGCCACTCACTAGACAATTCACTTTTTGTGTGAGGAGAAATAAGAGACTGCAGCTGGAGCAGCACCTATTGTTTACCCGATAGCTCTTAACAAATGCTATAACCAAAATTATCTGGAAGAAGACTGGTCATATATCCACCAGAAGTAAGAAAAGGCAGGTCCTGGTTCTTCATGCTGCCGGAAGACAGCTTGGCAGTAGAGTTCTCAACCTCACTGTGGAAAGATTTATCTGAACATCACACACACACATACACACACACACACACACACAAACACACACACACACACACACACACTCCTCATGCTGCCAGAAGACAGCTTAGCAGTAGAGTTCTCAACCCCACTGTGGAAAGATTTATCTGAATATCACACACACACACACACACTTTTTCTTTCTCACACACATTCATACATACATATACTCACATCCAACATCAAACAAAACTCAGGCAAATATATAACCCCTCCTTGTTGACTTCTAGGAATTGAGCATCCATGTTTGTCTTCCTCTGTCCCTCATTTGTCTTTTTCTCTAGGGGCTGCTTGTTCAGACAGTGGACCTAATTCCTAGCAATAGTAAGAAAAGTCTGAATCTAGCTTGAGTCTCCTCACAGCATTAGACCCAGAAGCTTCACCACCAAGTAATGCTCACCTTCTCAGAGCTAAGGCANCTCTCATTTGGTGCACTCCCCTAAGAGAGCAGGCTCTGCAAACCCCACCCTGAATGCCTCTTCAGGTTTTCATCTGGGGCCTGTTAAAGGTTCACCCTAGGAGTGGAGGCCACACAGAATTAGCAGAGCTCAAGTGACCTGCAAGAACATGAACTTAGGAGCCAGACAGCACTTGGGCGAGGATTAAATAATATAATGTGTTAAGTGTCAATGGCCAAAGGGACCAGACAGTGAAAGAGTGCTAAGCCAGTGTTGGTTACTTAGCAACCCTTCATCCAGAGGCAGCTTCCCCACCCTCTCGTGGCTCTTCCTGCATCTCCTCCTCCAGTTCCATAGCTCTAATCAGCCCTCTTTNGCTTTACATTCTGTGATCTTGAAAAATCTGCTCTCACATCCTTTGACCAAAATCAAATGACTGAATAACAACTTAAGGTATGCTTCCTTTCAAGATGTTAATGCATTCACTGGTGTTAATCAGCCTTCTTGCCCAGACATGGAAAGTCATTTATGTGTGATGATGTGGTTTGTAGGCTACAGAGTTAGACCACGTCTACCCCGATTTCCCATTCTCCATTCAGCTGCTGTGTGACTGGGGCAAAAGACTTAGCACTTCAACATTTATAATCCCTCTACAGAAATAGGAGTACTCTTCTGGGACTGGGTGTTTGCATACACAAGTCCTTGGGTTCAATCCCTAGAACCCAAAACCAAATAAAACCTAAGAATGAAAAAAAAATTATCCCAGCATCATGGTAAACATGAAATAAAAAAAAAAAAAATCCAGAGGGTGCTCCTAGACAGCTTCACATACCAGAACCCAAGCTTGGTGAACTTAAAGGCTGTNTGCCAGACTCATGGTTGTGCCTTGCAACATTGACCAGAGCCCAGGACAAAGCAGGAGCTCTAATGCTTGTTGAATAAGTGAGGAAGCACATAAAATATGTGTAGATGTTAAGGCATTTATTAGTTTTTAATACAAAGGTATACAAATAAAGAAAATCTCCTCCAAAAATTATACCAAACCAATGACAGTACCACAGTATAAAAATTATATGTAACAANTAGTGAGATTTACCCCTGGACTGAAAGGATGGTTCAACACACACACAAATCAATAAATGTNGTACATCACATTTACAGAACAAAGGGCAAAAAATATGATCATCTCAACTGACAGTATATCATACATCAGTCTTAAAACATAGGGCAATACTGTTATTTGTAACAATATCTAAAAGTCTGGAAGACATTCTACTTAATGAGTGCCCTGGTTAGTTTTTTGGGAACTTGGCACAAGCTAAGGTCATCTAGGAAGAGGGAATCTCAAGGGAGAAAATGTTTCCATCAGATTCTTATAGGTTAAGTCTGCAGTTNGCAGAGCATTTTCTTGANTAATGATTGATGTGGAAGGGCCCAGCCCACCGTGGGTGGTGCCACCCATGGCCCGGTGCTATTGGGTAATATCCTCTGTGTCAGTTCCTGCCTCCAGGTTCCTGCCTAAAGTTCCTGCACTGACTTTCCTCAATGAAGCACTTTGACCTGTACGANAACAAAATGAAAAGTAAATCTTTCTATTTTCTCTAGATGTTTTCTGCAAAGAAAAAGACTATGTTTCTTGCCAAAGAAACAAAAATACATTGTGTATGTACTTTAGTCTGAGGCCACATAAATGAGTACAGGGGACTGGAGAGCAAGAGCCCATCTCAAAAAGGAAGTAGAGGAGTCTGCAGAGGAGGTAAACACTAGAGCCTAGATGACAGCATTTTATAAGCTGCTTCACCTTCTCCAAGCACAATGGTAAAGCTCAATATAGCTCCGAATCACGGTGGTAATTGATTAGAAATGTCNTCTATGGATACAATGACATGGCATTGCTGACANTGGAGCACAATCTACTTCTTTAAATGAATGAGGAACTAGTTATGATTCCTGGTCCACGTCNAGATCTTAGCGATATATCTNGAATGCTATTATGACGGTAGCATGGTATTAGGCAGGGTTCATTAGAGGAACAAAACAGAATGGGTAAGATGTGACTCCAGATTATAAAAAGGAATTTGCTAAAATAACTTAGACCATTAAGTCTGAGGAGTTCAGCAATCTCCATCCACATACTGGAGAGACTGAGAACCTCATAGCTACCTCAGTCCATGAAGCTGAGAGACTAGAAGATTCCNGGAGAGTTGCTGGTCTTTAATAAACATTGGAAGTCTGAAGAAAGCTGCAGTCTGACATCAGCAAAAGGTGCTGCAACAACATCAGTGGNAGCNACAGCAGGGACAGACACACTCCCCAGCAAGAGGCAATGGCAGGCAGGCAGGCAACACTGCCTTTTCCCTGGGCCACCCACTGATAGGTGCTGCCCATTCTGAAAGAGAGTGTCTCCCCTCAGTTAATCCTTTCTAGAAATGTCCTCACAGAGTCTTCCCAAGGCACATCTCTTCATTGATTCCAGACTGTGTCAAGTTCACGATCAAGATTAACAGTCACCATCATCAAACGGGACTTGATTCAGCATCAGCTGAAGGAAATGCAGCTCACAGAGACCCATGGAAGAAGAAGGTGGTTTGGGTCATGTGNCTGAGAAGCCAAGGAGTAGTCCTGACTGTTTTCTGCCCTTTACTTAGGAAAGAGCCTCTGTTCCCAGCTATGATGAACCAATTGCTTTCTCAACAGTTTTAAGCTATGTTCTACTGTCTTAGTCTCTGTCTCAGTTGTGCCAGCAAATGGTATTAAGCTGACACGCTAGATACCATTTATGTGAGCCATACATGACCATACAGAGCAGTCTCTGTAGGCCACACAGACCACCATGTCTGAGACACCAGACTGAGAACAACTGGACCAGAACAAGGGTGACTCCCCAAAGAGCAATCAGGATATGACTTACAGAACAAAGAAGAATGTATAGGCAGCACAAACAACAGGTGGACACCCCAGAGCCCCTTTGACTTAGCAGGTGGGAAGGAAGCAATAGGGGGATATAGTGGTCAGCCCTAGGCTGCACACTTCATGAGATTTGCTCATGAAACCTTTAGAGCAAAGAGCCCAGGCAATGGGAGGTCAGAAGCACTGGCACNATGAAGTGTTTTGGAAAAAAAGCCAACTCCTTTGTTTGAAAAGAGGAAGTTGCTACCATTCAAGTGCCCAGAAATAGAATATATTTATCTCAGAGTATC
Source organism: Neotoma lepida (assembly GCA_001675575.1). Classification (NCBI taxonomy): domain Eukaryota; kingdom Metazoa; phylum Chordata; class Mammalia; order Rodentia; family Cricetidae; genus Neotoma; species Neotoma lepida. Next base: position 71,435 of record LZPO01044570.1, on the reverse strand, counting down.
CACTGCTCTGTATATATTAAAGCTTATTATAGATTGAAAGACAGCAAAGACACACAAACATCAATCAAACTTCAAGGGAAAAGAAGATATGTAGCTTGATTTAAAATTATGTAACAAATTCTTATTTTCAAGTTCGCATGCATGCCGGCAGCAGGTCTTTAGTCAAGATGAGTAAATGCATTCATGTTCTCTGGGAGTGAAGAATGAGGGACCAGGCACAAATTTTATTGCTATGTTGTTTTGTTTTCTTAGCACTGCTGTAAAATGTGTAATTCCAAGTGACTCAAGATCAACAAGATGTGTATGATGGTGCTTGTCTGTAATCTTAGACATTGGGAGGTGGAAGCAGAAGAATTGGGAGTTCAAGGCTAACCTCCGCTGTATAGCAAGTTCAAAGCCAGCCAGGGATATATGAGACCCTTTCTCAAACAACAACAAAAGNTTCCCTTTCTTAGGTCCCTTAGGGGGCTCTGTCTGAAAATAAAGAATGGTACAACACCTGTGTTGCATTCGTGAAGCCCTGGATTCAATGCCTAGTTGTCTAGTACAGGAAAAGAAGGAAAGTGAGAGGCAGATAGATTAGGGTAGGGGGTCGGGAGGATAGAGGAATAATGGGGAAAGCGGAAGGAAGAAAGGGGATTTTCTATTTATGTATCCATCAGTTTTTTTATCTAAAAGTTTCTCATTCAACTTTCATATAAAATTTTCAGGGATTTTCCCCATAGAAACAAAGAGACTTTATTCCATATGTATGTGTGTACATCAAGATATATGGTACTATAGTGACAACTTCAACCATCTAGTAATTCTTTGTCAAATTCATTTTAGTGTGGGGGTTCTTCTGTGCCAAGGTCAGAGGAAGACTTGGGGGGGAGTCATTTTCTTCCGCTCCCCAGGTTTTGAGCACAGTCTCCAATTTTCTCTTGCTGCTGACTTGTGTACTCCAGGCTAGCTGGCTCTAGAGTGAGCTTGTGTCTGCTTCCCATTTTGCCAGAGGAGTTCTGGGATTACAGATGTGCACCTCTGTATCCAACTTTCTACAAGGGTTCCAGGGATCAAAGCAGCAATCCCCGTGCTCACTGAGCCATCCCCCTAGCTCCCTAATAGTCCTTTTTATCTCCTGACTTTGTTGCTGTTTTCTGCTTTAGATTTTAACCACACCCATCCAGTTTCTCAAGATATCCACACTCCTGAAATGTTCCCAGCTACACCCTCCTACCTCTTTACATGGACACTTCAGTAGCAATGGGAGTAACTTCCTGGGAAGGCTTTCTAAGTGTCCTTTGTTCAGTCAATATTTACAAATCACCATCTTTGTTTTTCCTCTGCAAATAGAACAATAGAGAGACAGTGAAAAAATGAGGCTGGTGAGATGTGTGTAGGTTTGAAAAAGTTTCCTGAGATGAGATGAACTGGATACCAACTTGATTTTAACTAAGTCCAATACAATAGGGTGGAATGTACCGTCTTGTAACTGCAGAAGCAAAGGCCCTTGAATTATCAGCAAGTACNACATGGGTGATACAGCTCTGCTTAGCTTTTTCTGTTTGCATCTTTGGCTTCTCAGCTGCTGTTAGTGGGGTATGATAGATATTCACATAGATAATGGGAATTTCCCCTGCTATCATTCATACCTTGGCTTCTATTGAGCCTATGAACTGTGCTAATTATTGAAGAGCAAAGATAAATTAAAAGAGACTAGAATCAAGGAAGTAAATTTGGTTCAGNTCATTGGCATGCTGAAAGAAATGTTCATTCTCTCTGCTAGATACTTTGGGGGTTTTTGTTGGGAGGCGATGAGACAGAGAGAGAAAAAGCACAATGCATTTGTGGAGGCCAGATGACAAGAGTGTTTTCATCCATTGCTCACCACTCTATTGTTTTGAGATGGGGTCTCTCACCGAATCCAAAATTTATCAGATGTCTGACTGGCTGATTATTGAGCCCCAGAAATCCTCCAGGTCCCGTCTCCCAGTATTGGAATTGTGTTCCGGTTCACCCAACACACCAGACTTCCATCTTCCTCACTTCTCTTTCTGGTTCCTCCTCTTAAATTTGACTTTAGTGCACATGGAGGTTTGTTTCATTTTATTTTGTTTTTGTTTTGTTTTGTTTTGCTTTTTTGTTTTCCGAGACAGGGTTTCTCTGTGTAGCTTTGCGCCTTTCCTGGAACTCACTCGGTAGCCCAGGCTGTGTCTCTTATACACATCTAGATGTGTATAAGAGACAGGGCTGGCCTCGAACTCACAGAGATCCGCCTGGCTCTGCCTCCCAAGTGCTAGGATTAAAGGTGTGCGCCACCACCACCCGGCTCATTTTATTTTTAAGATTTATTTGTTTTTACTTTCTGTGTGCATGCATGACAATGTGCCACATGCATACCTGGCACCCTCAGAAGCCATAAAAGCGTGTCAGATCCCTTGGAACCGGGAGCCTTCATCTGGAAGCTGGGAGCCGAACCTGCATCTTCTGAAAGAGCAACAAGTGCTCCTAACTAAGCCATCTCTCCAGACCCAAATATGGGATTTTATGACTCTAAACAATTAACACAACCTACCTGTATTAGTTTCATGTTGCTGCTATAATAAGTAATCACAAACTTAAACAACATGGTGCATTCTTTTATTTATAGAAACCAAAAGTCTGACGAGAGCCATGTTCCTCNTGGAGTTCTGAAGTACNGTTTTTGTGCCTTTTCCAATTTCTCCGAGTTGCCTGCCATTTTTCTCATGCTCCTTTCCTGCACATTCGAAGCCAGTGCTCTTCCTCATTATTCCACTTCTCTCTAAACTGACCAGAAAAAGGTCTCTAGGGTTCAAAGGCATCATGATTACTCTGGGCCCACTTAGATANTCTGGCTGAATCTCCCCATCTCAAAGTTTGACCTGTAATCACATTTTTTTTTAATTATATAAGGTAACAAATTTCACACACAGGTACTGGGTTATTGTTTTGTCTGCCNTGCTGTCTGACTTTCAATTTCCACATCTGTGATAACTTTCAGGTTGCTTTCAGAATAGAACTTGGCACATGGAGGGGGCCTAAAGTCGCATATGGCACACATCTTTGTAAGGANTGGGTACCACAATGCAGAGGGTGATACAGGAGATATAGGTAGATGATTGTCAAATGAGAAAGAGAGCTGAGTGAGGAAACCCAACAGTATTGATATCACATCCAAGGATGAGCTACCCACAAGCCACTTAAAACTCTGAGCCAATTCTGAAGTCTAAAGGTGGTTGTGGGTTGCTTTCACTCGATAGGAGATGGTGGGGGATCTTACCTTCCTTAGTTATCTTTCTGAAATTAGAGTAAAAATTGTTAAACATATAAATAAAAATAAAAATGGTACAGAAACATATAAGATTCTATGTTTAAATTCAGTCTCTAGTTTAAGAAAGAGACTTTATTATTTGGCATTTGAGACAGGTAGGCACAAGAGAGAAAGAGAAAACAAGAGAAATAATGATGGAACAGTTCACAGGGCCTGTGTAATCAGGTTTGATGGCTTTTGCCTGTTATTTCAGCACTCAGCTCAGAAACCCAGCCTGGAGAAAATAGCAAGATACTGTCTCAAAAAGGAAAGAGCATTCATTCTCATCTCTTATCCTACAGAGAAGACAGTTCTGAGAAATAAATGGCTTTTCCCACTGAAGGCCACCTGGACACAGCCAGAAAACCTAAAGAGGAANAAGACAAAGATGAAATGGACAACTTTCAAATAACTTTCTTTTTTAAAAAATTTAATGACTTGTTTATTTTTATTTCACATGCATTGGTGTTTTACCTGAATGTATGTCTGTGTGAGAGTGTCAGATNCCCTGGAGTTACAGACAGCTGTGAGCTGGGAATTGAACCCAGGTCCTCTGAAAAAGCAGTCAGTGCTNTTAAATGCTGAGCTATCTCTCCAGCCCCAATTTTCTAAGAAAATAGTATACAACGTCTCTTCTGTTATTTTACCTTGTGCTAAAATATATTTGTTCAGTACATTTAGAGACTTACAAATTTCATTTATTTCAATTTTCTATCTTCCCAGTATGTCTTATTTGAATATCAGTTCAATACCAAAACAAGGAATTTTCTATAGTTAATCTGTTCTTAATTTAAACCACTCGCCACAATTTGTGTACTTAAATGGTAGAAGAGTTTCCATAGTGGAAGTTAAAGTCCCCAAAGAGGACTTTACCTTGCCCTATAAGAGAAGTCCCTCAGTGAAACGTTTTTCTAATTATTCTTAATCAATAAAATCGGGAGTCANATAGTGGGGTAAGAACCTGAGAAGCAGCAGAGCAGCCACCGGTGACCTCCTATCTCTTCCATTCCTCCATCCAAAAGGCTGAGACCCTCTCTCAGCTCTGCCTTACTACTTCCTGTCCCCTATCTGTCCTCAGTCCTCCTAAACCCCTGTGGTTAATTTTAGTCAGCTAGTGGCTGGCTCTGCCCTCTGACTCCAAGCAAGTTTTATAGTCAGAATATGATCAAAATATCATACAACACCTCAGGACAAGGATTCAGGAGGAAACCTGCTTACCGTTTATCTGGCTAACATGTCAATTCCAGAACTTAGTTCTACACACTGCCAAAAATTAAAACAAACTCTGGAGAAAGTATCATTNTATAATAGATTGAGCCCCTACAGTTTACCTTTCTGGACTTGTTATATGGAGGTTCTANAGAAACGTGTCCTCAAAACTAGTAGATAGCCATGATCACATCTGTCAAATGGATCCTGTGACTAACACTTCGGTAAAACTAACCCGACTGGCTTCAAACCAGAATATCTATTTTGATTTGCTTTTTCTCAGCACTGTAGAGTTTGAACTTATGTGGGTGTATGCAAAATGCCCACATGCAATTTGTGTGTTTAAACATTAGGTTGGCATGTGCTGTTGCACAGACTCCCTTGAAACAGAGAGCAAGAATGCAGTCATGTCTTAGCTGGAAGATGCTGGCTCCCTATTATCAGCTGACTCATATCCAACTGCCACAGCCATGGCAAGTAGAGACCCAGACACACGTTCTCCAGAACCTGCTGAAGGTAGCATATAGAAAGAACCCTTGTAAATGGGGCATGATGACACACATCTGTAACTTCAGCACTTGGGAGATGGATGCAAGAGGATCAGGAGTTCAAGGTGTCAACTCTACGGCAAGTTGAGTTTAGCCTGGGATACTTGAGACACGGCAGAGAGGTGGGATGGGACAGGGTGAAAACTCATAAAAAGTTAGGTTGAAAAGAAACGAGCTTTGATTAATCAAAATCATATAGTCTAAAGGGAATCACTTTCTGACTAAAGAATCTGATAAAAAACTGTGCTGCCTAAGGAGACCAAAAGTTTTCTTGACTTTATAGAAAAAAAAAAAATACTCAGTAGTCTAAACTGACCAGTTTCTATAAAAACAGAAACAAAGCTTACTAAAATTTTTAAGACATATAAATGGTGACTAAAGAACCATGTAATAATGAAAAATCTACAGTGTGAGGAAACTTGTCTCTGAACAAACCCAGCAGAAAGAGCCCAATGGAGTCATTTAAAACATCACTTCATGATTCAAACAAGATTTGTCCCAGAAGCAAAGCAGATGAGAAAGCATGTTGTTCCTCCATGCCAAACNGTGGTAGCTGAATAACAAAGCAAACCATGGAACAATCTAGCTCTTTCAATGACTGAAACATCTAGATCATTCTACCCAGGGAGCTGCCCAAATGATGTCATAGTACCTGGCATCCAGCTGGCTTCAAAACCTCTGTCTAAACAAGAGAGCTTCAACTAACATTGACTCAGATAATGGGTCTGCAGCTTCTGATAAAGACAAGCCAATAACAAAGCAACTGCGAGTGTCANTGATGGTGTGTCAGTTGGAGACTCTCATGTTTGAACTGACAAAGTCTGGATTTACAAAAGCTCTAGTTGGCACAGTGTCACTGTTAGTCACAGATAGGTTAAAAAAATCAATATTATGTATTAATACATTTATATTAGTTATACAATAACATTTTAATTTGCTAAATTAATACATAGTTATCAAGCACCTATTATTTTCCCACAGTGCTTACTCATAGAGTCTGTCTTACTTTTCTTTTGCTGTGATAAGACACCATGATGACGACAGCTCATAAAGGAAAGTGCTTATTTGGGGCTTCTAGTTTCAAATAAATATGATAAAACTGTGCTACCTAAGGAGACATAAAGTTTTCTTGACTTTATAGAAAAAAAATACTCAGTAGTCTAAACTGACCAGTTTCTATAAAAACAGAAACCAGGCTTACTAAAATTTTTAAGACATATAAATGGTGACTAAAGCACTATATAATGATGAAAAATCTACAGTGTGAGGAAACATGTGTCTCTGAACAGACCCATCATGGTGGGAAGCATGGCCACAGGCAGGAATATATGGTGCTGGAGCTGGAACAGTAGCTGAGAGCTTAAAATGGGTTCACAAGCCTGGGTGGGACAGAGAGATCAAACTGGGAATGACAAAGTCAAAGCTCACTCCAGAGACACACTTCCTCCAACAGGGCCACACCTCCTCCAACAGGGTCACATCTCCTCCAACAGGG
>LZPO01044569.1:126422-142568 GCA_001675575.1 Neotoma lepida | reverse complement strand
GACTCTCTTCCAGTCTCATCTAATGATTCTTGGTTCAGGAGCTTTCTTTGAAGGAGAGCCTTAGAGTGGTGCTGTCCATCTTGTTGTGCTACACAGTATGATTGGGCCTTTCTCTGAGGTGTTGCATCCTCTCAGCTTGCTGGCTGCGTCATCCCACAAGGGACCGGTCTGTCAATGGACCCATTCTTCTCAAAGGTTCCCAGACTCTCTCAGCTATTCATGCTGCAGCTGTTANGCAATGTCAGGACATGTCCTGAGGGGAGGAAATGCTTTCCACAAACACTAGCATCACAGTGTACTTCTGCACCATGTTCGTGTTCTCCACAACCTATTAAATTTTCNTTTGAAGAGTTAAACAGGGTTTGGAATATAGTTCAGTGGTAGATCACTTGCCTAGCATGCATGAGACCCTAGATTTAAATCCCAGCACCCCAAGAAAAAATAAAAATAATGAAATCATTTCTGCATGTCAAAGACCCTCCTGAAATGGTCCTCTTTCACTGCCTTCCCGCATTCAAACTGACCACTGCCACTAGGAGCCCTGCCCAACACCTGATGTCCTCTCTTAAATATTTGTTTGTTTTAATTAGCACACGAAGTATTAAGTTTTATTATGTCATTTGCAAACAAAGTTTGCTTTTGTTGACTCTTCTCCCTAGACCCTGACACACCTGAGCCATCCACCACCTTCCCCTCCCACGTCACGTGTTCTCTGTTGCCCTCCCCTCCCTGGCCCCACTTCCATTGTTTTCCCTCCTGTGGAACCCTTTCTAGCTTCATAACCAATGACACTCACAGTGACATATGTACATATAGAAGCATTAAAAGCTAGAATCTGCACATGACAGAGAACAGAGAACATGTGAGGTTTGTCGGAGTAGGGGCTACCTTGCTTAAGATCATTTCTAGATTCATTTTCCTGCAAACTTCGTAATTTCATTTTCTTTATGATTAAGTAAGATTCCACTGTGTATGTGTAACACATTTTCACTGTCAATTGATCTGCTAGTAAGCATGTAGCTGGTTCCATTTTCTTGCATTCCTTGAATAAGGCAGCAATAGATATAGATGTGCAAAGGATCTCTTTGGGAGGATATGGCTTCCTTTCAGTATACGCTCAATGGTGCCGCTGATATGGTATCTCTATCTTTAATTTTTTTGAGAAACTTCCACACAGATTTCTATAATGTCCACTCTAGTTCAATCTGCTGTCCTTGGATGAGTGGACTCCTGCAGCAGTGGGGAGTGAGGGGCTTGGTCTCTGGAGCCTGAGTATCTTGGCTCAACTCCTAGCTATCATGGAATATGCTATGCTTCAAACATAACATCTCTTACCTCCTGATCAGACAGGCTTCGACCCCCTGCAAGAGACCCTCAGAACTGAACCTGTTGACGTCTCTTCATAGGAGCAGGGGGTGGGGGGGCTCATCAGACCCTCACATGAGATCTCAGGCCCTCCTTCCTGTCAGCTATATTCCTTCTGTCCAAGCTGCCTGGGGCTCATGTCCTAGGGAGGTATTAGAGAATAATAGAGTGGAAGGTGAACTGACAGGAAATCAACATCCATGCTGCCTGAAACTTTTCGGTGATGTGGCAGCTTTCAGGTTACCCACGCTCCTGTAAATAAGCCCTCACCCATCCTCTCTAAGTGAGCTCAACAAACTCATTGGTTCCCCAAAATGGACTTGGATGGAGTTTTGGTTGGTGTCCTATCTGGTCTGAATAGACATCATTCACATCTCCCCAAGGGGGGGAAAAAAATAAACTCATGTGACATTAGCTCTGCCACCATGTGGGTTTGTAACCCTGGGCAGTCTTCTNTCACGACCTCNTTCTCTTCCTTGGTGGAAGGGGATGATTCTCACAATACTGACCTCCTTGGGTAGTGCTGAACACTAACCCAGGAAATCCACTTACTGGAGTTATCAGAGGTCCTGGGGCAGAGGGAAATGCTCTATAAACAAACATGAACTATTGGCTCATTTGCCTCTGCTTTCTTTTAGAATACAGATTCCTTAAGGTGAAAAACAAAATCTAATCCTCATGTCCCCAGTGTGAGGCTAAGCCTGTGTTGGTTAGGTGAATGAAATAAATAACTAAATGAATTCCTCAAAGTGTTGATGGTTGATAGGCAATTCTTTGGAAATTGATCAATTGAAAACCATAGCTTTATAGCAAAAAAATTACAGTAACCCCAAAAAAATCATAACGCAAGCCAAGACTACTCTAGCGTTCTAGGCATCTGTAAGCCTTCTGACTGTCCCCNAGGACATTTCTGTTCTTATCTGTCTCTCACCCCCTGGCCCAGGTGAGAACATCCCATTTACCCGACCACATGAGAATGATTAAATTATCTCACACAGGGAAACTATTAAGAAGATGGGTTAGATCCACTGTCTTCCTAAGGAATGATACGATATGTACAGTAAACAATTAAATGATGAAATCAGGTAACAGAACTATATTATGGGACACTTATCATGACAAAGCACCCATTTTATAGCCTAAGTCTAGACTGGATGTCTCCTGCAGTTACACCCTAGACCTGGAGAAACTTCCCTGCCAGGCCAGCCTGGAGCACCTGGAGCAGAATCTCAGGGTGGAAGGCCAGACACTGGCCTTCTGTAACAGCTCCCCAGGGGGCTGCAAAGGTGAGAGCCACTGTTATCAGAGGCTGCCTCTGCCTGGTGGGACTGCTGGTGTTTTTCTTTTCTTCTCTTTGCTTATCTTTTCATTCCCTCCTATAAGCACATGTATTGCTTTGTTTGATAAGGGAAAAGAATTCACCATCAAAGCGCAGGAAGGGAAGAGGGTGCAATGTGAACCATTTACAACATCAGCCAGCCCTTTAGGAGAACATGGGTACCAATGAGCCTGCTGTGCTGTTAGACCCATAATGCAGCAGGGACCNGAGGAGGAGGCTACAAACACACGGTACACTGCAGACCAATCGCCACCCACAGAGAGATAATTACTCGATAAGACAGCCAGCCCTAAAACACAGGAATCATTCTGGAAGTGTAGCAACCTCCCAGATAGTTAAAGTCTAGCTATAGCTGCCGACTGCCCTCAGACTGTGACCAAAAGAAGACATATGTAAATGCCCCACAGTCTACAACTCTGGCTGAAGATGAAGCAGGTACCAGTGGCTACTATGTATACAAATCTATGTCATCTTACACAGAGAACTTGGAAATAATCTCCATGTTATCTCTGGAGAAAAACCTAGACATAAACTCGGGCATCTATGTTAGAGACAGAGTAGAAAAGGGGGAGGGTGGGAAAGCCCACCTATAATGTTTGCAGAGCCTGAAGCCAAAGCTCAATTGGAGCCTGCATAACATATATCTACGAGCAAACTCATAAATGCGTTCCCTCGTTCCCATTCTCTGTTTTGATGAGTGTTCATCAAGACAAAGGGGAAATATGTCAGGGTTCTCTAGAGCAGTGGTTCTCAACCTTCCTAGTGCTGCGGCGACCCTTTAAAACAGTTCCTCTTGGTGTGGTGACCCCCAACCATAAAATTATGATTTTTTTGTTGCTATTTCTTACCTGTAATTTTGCTACTGTTATGAATCATAATGTAAATAACTGATATGGGACCCTGAGAGAGGTCGTTTGACCCCCAAAAGGTTGAGACCCACAGATGGAGAACCGCTGCTCTAGAGGAACTGCACTGATAGAATGAACATCTATTTCAAAGGGATTGGTTTACAACACTGTGATCTGGACTGTGTCACACTGGAAAGGCTGGGAAGCCAACAGTGCTCAGTCCACAAGGTTGAGTGTCCTAGCAGTCCCAGTCTGGCCCTGACGGCCTGAGGGATTCCTGGAAAGCTAACGGTCTTCAGTTCACTGTGGGAGGCAGTAAAAGATGGGTTCTGAAGTCAGCCAAGAATGTCTGTAGTAGCAGCAGCAGCAGCAACAGAGTAGATAAACTCCATAGCGAAACACAAAGGCAAGCAGCTAAAAAGCAGAGTCTCTTTGCAATGCTGCCACTAGAAGGTCCTCTGAACATGGAGGGTGTCTATACACATCCAATAGCATGATCAAGAAAATCCCTTATGAGCTAGAACTCTTCGCATTCAATCTGCTAAACCAGCTGCAGAGCATAACTTTGAGGAGTTTTGAAATAAACTATGCTATTCAGGATTTGGAATTCCTTGATGCTGCATGAAATAAGTGTCGGTAATGCACATTTCACGGCGTGAAATATGAAACACTCATTACTAAAACCTTATTATCTAAAGTAATTCATGTGCCTTTCAGAAATTCACTGTGTGTTCACATAAACCATATTGAGAGGGATTATGTGTTGATGAGATTTTTAAAAAAATAGAATTAAGAGTATTTGTGTGTCTTGCTTGTTTATGAATAATTAGACTACACTATTTAAATATGCAGGACAGCTGACGGTAATCCTGCACTTGTTTACTAGAGGTGAACTTGAAGTTGTTGTATGGGTGCACAAGTAGCCACGTGTAGCCAAAAATTACTGCGTTTAGAGTCCTGGAGCCCCCCTGTAGACCATTATCACCAAAGCTGTCATTTTCAAGCAAAGGGAGTACTACATGTCACCAAAACACAGAATACTGTTTTGGACCACCTCTGTGCGGTTGTGCTCTAACTTCTATTACCCTGAATGAAAGTAAACATACACTCCAGAACACAGGTGTGATTGATTGTGTAATCTTACTAATTGTTAAACCAATGGCTGCCAAGAACCACTTACTCACTTTTTAGGATATAACTAATTGTTTACAGTATGTTTTAGGTGACAAATAGGTGTGAATAACATTGCTAATACATCTACATAGTAGTAAACAAATCACATGTCCTCTGTGGACATTTTATAAGTGCATTTTTATAGCAATAAAAATACTTCTCTTTAAAAAAAAGGAAGGAAGGAAGGAAGAGAGAGAGAGAGAGAGAGAATCCCCTACAGGTGTTCCCAGTGGCTTATCTCTTGGTAAAATTAACTCCAATGAAGTTCACAACTAAGATTAATCATAATGTACAAAACTAATGGTTTTATGTGACCAGAAATTATAGAAACATCTCAGGTAATTGAATTAAAAGACTATCATATGGAGCTGGAGAGATGGCTCAGTGGTTAAGAGCACTAGCTGCTCTTGCACAGGACCTAGGTTCAATTCCCAGCACCCANAAGGTGGCTCACAACCATCTGTAACTTCAGTTCCAGGGGATCTGATGCCCTCTTCTGGCCTTCATTTGTACTGCACACACANGGTGAACAGATNATCAGGCAAAACACCCATATATGTAAGATTTTAGTTNTAATTTTAAAAAAAGACTATNATATAAAACTGGATAGTAATGGATGGACTAGCCATATCTGGACTGGTAATAAAGTCATNTGTATTCATAAATTCTTACATATCAATTTCCTAAATTTTATATTTCTTGTCATTTCTACAGAATNANGAATCATGTGTCNTAATACNTATTTTCATAAAACTTGACTATTAACAACAATAAATTGTAATATAATATTTAAATTATAATAAATTGATGAGTTACATTGTCAACTGTTATTTAATACATAATTAAGTTGACATCATTTTTATCTGCAATTTACACTAGAGTAAATATAATGAGGCAATATATTAAGATTTTCATTAAATTCTTAATTGTGATTTAGTGTTTTATTATTTTTATACATTATTAACTATTAAATTATTTAATATTAAAGTGTTGCCTTCAATTTTTGTTTTTCTTCTGTAGTATATTAAATTGCCCACTAAAATAAGCACAAATTTAAATTAAATAATGATAATCAGAATTTTAAATCAAAAACTATTTAGATAAAGTATCATATTCAATTCTTCAATATTCAGTAAACCCAATTATATACTTATATGAAAATAAAGCTACTCACAGTTCTAATGGTAGCTACTGAAATTCTACAACTGTATCAAGCTTCATTCATATTACATCTACACCCAATGTGTACAAATTTCAGAGTCAGCCTGGGACTTTCAGTCAGGTTCCTTTGGCTGCCTTGTTTGACAGCAAATCCAGAGGTAATTCAGGATTGACTTTGAAGCAGGACTGTTGCATTATGGGAACCAAAGGAAGAATGTGTCGCTGTGGACTATGACGGCAGCAACAGTCCCCAAGGCCCGCAGCACTGAGGTAAGATGTGGCAGACTGCCATTGGGCCTAAAAGGTGCTGTCCACAGCAGGGTATGCTAAGGTTGCAATCCTCCTGTGCCAGAATCAGGCACCACCATGTGACACACTAATGCTGGCCTACTGCCCTGTGACACACTAACACTGGATACTGCCCTGTGACACACTAACACTGGATACTGCCCTGTGACACACTAACACTGGTCTACTGCTCTCTGACACACTAACACTGGTCTACTGCTCTGGGACACACTAACACTGGATACTGCCCTGTGACACACTAACTCTGGTCTACTGCCCTGTGACACACTAACTCCGGCCTACTGCTCTGGGACACACTAATGCCTGCCTACTGCCCTGTGACACACCAGCACGGCCTACTGCCCTGTGACACACCAGCACTGGCCCACTAGTCCAGAACCGAGAGAAAGGATCCCTATGTCCAGATCTAAGAGGACTTACACCAGAGGATGGTCAAGCAGATCCCTTGCACAAAAATATCCCCATCCAATGTTGAACACTTTTTAAAGATATTTCTTGGGCATTTTAGTTGCTTCTTTACTGTTCAGATTAGTGGCCCATTTTTTTAGCTGGGTGTGGTGATATTTTATCTGTGTTCCCCAATAAAATTTATCGGAGGATCGGAGGAAAAACGGGNCAGCCAGCCACTAGTAGTAAAACAATAGTCATGCAAGTTAGCACACGCCCTTAATCCGTTTGTTTCTCTGTGACTCCAAGGTCACATTGGGAACTAGGGGAAGGGGGTGGTGGCACACACCTTTAATCCCATCNTCAGCCATAGAGTTCTAGAGGTCCATGCAGACAAGACAGAAAGCGATGTAGCTTGGTGAGGATAGAAAATGAGTTAACAAAAGGACAGGCATAAAAAGCCAGGGGAAGTCGCTCTCTTCTCTCTTCTCTTCGCTTTGCTCCTTGGAAGTAGCGGCAGCGTTGGTAAGGTGAGGCTAGTGGTGGCTTGCTCCTAATTCCTCTGATCTCTGTCAGATTTTCACCCCTATTTCTTGTTCTGTGTGTTTATTAATAAGACTGGTTAGAAGTTCNTCTTACAGCTGGGTCATTTGTTTCCTTGACTCTGATTTCTGAGTCCTTNGTATGTTCTGGATAGTAATTCTCTTACAGGTGTAGAGCTGGCAAAGATGCTTACCCACTCTGGGGNTTCCCCTTCACTCATTTGTTTCCTTTGCTGTACAGAAACTTAGTTTTATGAGGTCCTATTTGTCAAATGCTGGCCTTAATTCTTGGACAAATGGGGTCTTATTTAGAAAATCTTTTCCTGCATCCATATCTTGTAGGCACTGCCTATGTTTTCTCCTACAGTTTCAGCAGTTCAGATTTCACATTAATATCTTGTTTTTGTTGGTGGTGGTGGTGGTGGTTTTTGTGGGGTTTTGTTTTGTTTTGTTTTGTTTTGTTTTGTTTTGTTTTGTTGAGACAGGGTTTCTCTGTGTAACAGCCCTGGCCATCCTGGAACTTATTCTGTAGACCAGGCTGACCTCAAACTCACAGAGATCNACCTGCCTCTGCCTCCTGAATGCTAGGATNAAAGANGTGCACCAGCACAGGCAGTCTTTTCTTTTCTTTTNTTGTTTTTTGAGGTCAGGTTTTGTGTGAGGTGATCTATGCAGGTCTAATTTCATTCTTTTACATGTGGACATTCAGTTTCCCCAGCATTATCTGACGAAGATGCTATCTTTTCTTCAGTGTGCATTTTTTGGCCTCTATTAAATATCAGATGTCTGTAATTACAGTTACATGCATTCGCATTTGGGTCTTCTGTATGTGTGCATTNGTCTACATGTCTGTATTGTGCCAGTATCATCCTTTTCTGTTGCTATGGCTTTGTAATGTNNCTTCAAATCTGGAATGGCAACCCTTTCAGAGGTGTTCTCTTTGTTCAGGATTNTTTTCACTAATTGGGGTCTTTGTGATTCCATANGAATTTTAGTTGTTTTNTTCTATTTCTATTAAGAATGACATAGNGATTTTTGATTAGGATTGCCTTGGATCTCTAATCACTCTTGATAGGATGGCCATTTTCATAATACTAATTCTACTAATCTATAAGCAAGGNAGTTCTCTCCATCTTCTAGTGTCTTCCTCGATCTTTCTTCAGAGATTGAGTTTTCATTGAAGAGCTCTTTTAACACCTTGGTTGGGTATTTGGGGGGCTATTGTGAATGGGACANCTTTAAAAGTGTTTAACATCCTTAGCAATTAGAGAAATGTGAATTTAAACTAATTTGAGATTTCCCCTTGCACCAATCAGACTGGCTAAGATTGAGAGAGCAACTCACAACAAATGTTGGTGAGGNTGTGGAGAAAGGGGAAGCCTCNTTCACTGTTGGTGGGAGTACAAACTAGTGCAGCCACTGTGCAAATCACGACAGAGAATTCTCAGAAAGACACAGTGAACCTCCCGTATGACCCAGCTATCCCACTCTTTGGAATGTGCCTGAAGGACTGACTCTACATCCCACTCCACAGACACTTGCTGAGCCGTTTCCGTTGCTGCTCTGTTCACATAGTCAGGAAACGGAAACNACCTAGATGTCCTTTAGCTGATGACTGGATGATGCAAATGTGGGACCCACAATGAAATACTACTCAGCTGTAAAGAAAACTGAGGTCATGAGTTTTTCAGGCAAATGGATGGAACTAGAAAATATTACACTGAGTGAGGTAAGGTAACCCAGACCAAGAAAGACAAACACTGCATGTTCTCTCTTATCTGTGCCTCCTCGCTCTGAATCTTTAGATGTGANCACAGAACTTGGAATAACCGCGGAAGCCAACTGTCTTAGTTACGGTTTCTAGTGCGGTGATAAAACACCATGAACAAAAGCCACTTGGGGAGAAAATGGTTTCTTTCGACTTTCAGTTGGTAGTCCATCATCCAGAGAAGTCAGAGCAGGAACTTGAGTCAGGAACCCGAAGACGGGAACTAAAGCAGAGGTTGTGGAGGAGTGCTGATTACCGCACTGCTCCAAGAGGCTTATTCAGCTTGCTTTCTTATACACCCCAGGACCACCCTCCCAGGGGTAGCAGAACCCAAAATGAGCTGGTCCCTCCCACATCAAAAGCTAATTACAANATGTACCACAGGCCAATCTGGTGAGGGTATTTTATCAATTCTGGGTGTCAAGTTGATATCAAACTAGCTAGCACACCAGAAAAATAAAAGGGGACCATTGAAGTTGAGGGACAATGAGCTTTGGAGATGAGAACAGTAGGACATAGGGGCTATGAAAGAAGAAATGTGGAAAATGGGGGGAAGCTTTAACTGGGGAGGGGAGAGGAAGAGCATTATATAGACATAAATGGAGAGGGATAAATAATACTAAAGATGTTTTATAGAGAATAGGTAAGCATTATTCTATGCTTATTTTAAATCATAATATATAAGTGTCTGTATACACACATATATATAATTATTATATATATATAAATGGAAGTTATGCCACACTTAGGGGTGATCATGCTCATGATCATGCCAGACTGTCTGAAAAAAAAATCCCAAATACCAGGCATAGGAAACCTCTCTCCCAGAGAGGTTTNGTCTGAGGACTCCAAGAGACTTCCAAGCACAATATCGGCTATTGTTCCCACTCTTGGTTGCCTTCCAAACTTGAAAGTAAGACCCTATTGCTGAAGACATGATGCCCTTGGGATACAGGACTTAGAGGAATTGATCTGGAACTGACATGGAAGCCTCCTGACCCTGAGGATTAGCTCACATAGTACTAGAAAGAGCTATGTAAGCAGCTAAGGGGAAAAAAGCAATTAAAAGTCCTAGTCACTTGGGGTGAGCACGCCTATAAACTACAATGATGACAAGAATGGCAAAATGTCCACANGGGTAGAATAGTGGTGCTTACATCTTAAGAAGTAACTAACAGCTTTCTAATTGAACTTAAGGACCACTCAAGAGGAAGGCATATGTGCTTAGTACTATAAACATAGCCAGTTACCCANGGCTGGTGAAGTCATGAGCCCTAGAAGAGAACACACTATTGCCATGCTTCTAAACCAGAGGACTTCAAACTGTATTCTAAACACATATCCTTCTACCCCAAAACACACAGAGAACAACTGACCATGAGTTATCCAGCTCCAATGGATACACGCACATGCGCACAAACACACACACACACACACACACACACACACACACACACACACTGGAGATACATAGATATAGATATATAGATATAGATATAGATATAGATATAGATATAGATATAGATATAGATAGATATCCCCATCACTGGTCCATGAGGTGACTCGGGGAGTTAAGGGTACCCCTGATTATCTGAGTCCCATCCTCAGAGCCTATACCACAGAAAAGTGAAAGAAGAGAACTGACTCGAAAGCGTTGTCTTCTGACCTCCACACGTNTATATGCCATGAATGTGCCTGTACACACATCACANCACAGCCACACACAATGACAATACATTTTCAAATGTTTAAAGNCCCTTTTGGGATGTGGGGATGTAGCTTTTCTTACATGCCCTGGGTCCTATCCCCAGCAACACCTAACCTAGGAATGGTGGCACACATCTGTAATCCCAGCTCTAGGAAGGTAGAGAAAGGAGGATAAGAAGTTCAAGGTTATCCTTAGCTAAATTGCAAGTTCCAGTACCAGGACAGTGTGGCCTATGTGGAACCCTGTGTTAAAAAAAAATCCCATTCAATTAACCTCTCTCTCCCATACCCCCCCTCCACCTGTCTCTAGCACCTCTAACATATGAAGCTGAATGAGCTAACGGTGCATATAACACAAGCCTAAACTCTTCCTCCACAGCTTGTACTTCATGTCCTTTCGCCTGTTTGCTCTGCTGTCTGGAAATCCCATACAATCCCACCTAGTTCCTCTCACCTGGTCTCTCTCTGGAAGTCTTTCCTATTCGTTCTTGTAAGAAATACTGTATTGTCCTCTCTAGTAAAACCATTATTTCATTCATTGTGCTTATTTAGACAAGTTATTAGGTCTGTCTCCAAAACAAGTACAACTATAAAATCATGTAACATTTCTATAGAAGTACCAAGCAAATACTTGTCAAATAAAAACTCTCATTTACTGAAAATCCAGTGAGCAATGGATTCCATGCATAGCCTCAAAGCAGCATCTCAAACTTGTTGTGAATACCCAGGGAAGAAAGGAATGTTTACAGTGGGGAAATCTAGAGGATGTCAACTCAACACNACGGTGAAGGTAACTTGTCTGTGATCAGAAACANCGAGAAGAGCCAGCCCTGCGCTCTGTGCTAGCCCTGTCAACCGTGCTAAGCTGAATCTAATCAGGAGGAAACAGCAGGCCAGCAACAAATGAGGAAAATAATGAAAAATAAATGGACTGTAATATTTTAAAGTGTCTCTAAGTCATAAAAGCCAAGGAAAGACCAATTTTCATCCAGTACAAAGGACACGAAGGAGACAGGACAATCAAATGACTCCACAACTAGAGCCTCCTGCATCAAGGTTATTTATTGGAGCAATTGATGACACTCAACTGGGNCTTGAAGCTTAAGTTATATCCATTTATTAATTCCAACTTTCTCATGTAAATGGTCATTGTGGTGGTCATTTGTATGAGATGCCCTCTATAGTCTGACTTTTAATTATTTGCTCCTCGGTTAGTGGCACTGTTTGGGCAGTTTANGGGATGTGTGTAACTCAAAATCTAATAGGTCTTTTAATAAAAACTCAGAGCCAGAAATTAGGGTAAATGCTGAAAGATCAGAGAGACAAAGGAACAAGCCACTGCCACATCTCACCTCGCCAACTCCACAGAATCCTCTGACTGAATACCTCTGAGTCCTCCCTCAGCCAAAAGCTCTCCAGCCAAAAAACTTCAGCTAAAAAAGCCTCTAGTTCCTGTCTCCTCATGCCTTATATATCTTTCTCTGCCCAGCCATCACTTCCTTCCTAGTGCTGGGACTAATGGCATGTATGCTTCTCACAATACTAGGATTAAAAGTGTGAGATCTCAAGTGCTGGGATTAAAGGCACGTGACTCCCACGTACTGGGATTAAAGGTGTGTGCCACCACTGTCTGGCTCTATTTCTCTCCTAGACTGAATCAATCTCATGTAATCCAGGGTAGCTTTGAACTCAGAGATCCAGATGGTTCTCTGCCTCCCGAGTGCTAGGATTAAAGGTGTGTGCCAACACAGCCTGGCATCTATGTTTAATCTAGTGGCTTGTTTAATCTGATCTTCAGGCAAATTTTATTAAGGTACACAATATATTACATTTCCCCTTTTGTGTCTAAAATAATTTTAAAAAAGGTATAACTAATATAAGAAAACGATATACAATAAGTATATACAATATATACAGTCAAGAATTACANTAACAATGCCCAGTCCATAAACATTTGACAAATTCAGAGAAAATACTCCATTATTTATCTGATTTTGGTGAATCCAAAGTGTACCTAATTCACTTCCTATCCTAACTTGTATTACCAACCCAAAACTATCTTTTGATGTCTTTCAAAATTAAACACTTTACACCTCTTTAGTGTGTTTCTTTTCTGAACTTGTTAACAAGGAAAAGTATAACTATAACTATCTAGTCTTCAACTCCCTCAGAGACTGAAGGAGGAAATAATATTGCCTAAGTAAACAGGAAGTGCAGGCAAGCAACTTCCAAAAAAATGTGAGAAATGACAGAAACCACTGGTTGCCTGGACAGTCATCCAAGGTTCCTCTGCAATGTTGGGGCATCCATCTTCAGCCTACAGGCCTAGTATATCTGACAAACTTTTCTGTGAAGCAGGATTTTTCTGAAGGGCCTTCTTACCTTGTCTTGGCAAGGTTCAGCAGTCCTTTCTTTTGTGTCCTGTTTGTCATCAGTAGAGCAAGGGTACTTTCTTGCCCAGTGGCTAACTTTTGCCACAGAGAAAGTAAACTTGATATGGAGTTTTCTTCAATGCTCATCATTTTCTCTGAAGTAGACTAGTACTGCCAGGAGCAGACATGTCTTATTGTCATAAAAAAAATCTATGTTATTAAAACATCTTAAATGCCATATTCTGTAGGTCTCTGAAGTATTTGAAGATGACCTGTCTATCTAACATATATCTCTGTTTGACCTTGAAAATATACCTAACTTGACTACAAGTTTGATTGCAATAGGTGACAAACTACTAATTCGCATTTCTTTATTATCCTAAATAGTTGGTAATAGTAACTTTCAAGGACTAGAAAATTGCATTATATTGTTAAATGAGCTGTATAGGTACAATACCTTGAACAAGAGTAGAAATATATGTACAATATGTTCCAACAAAAATAATCTCAACTTTGTATCAATATACACAATTTGTATACAATATACAAAAATCCAATATAATATATTTAAAACTAGTAGTTGTTTTTTTAAAGTAGATTCAATAATCTACCTTTTTATCTTATCATATCCATATTCTCCCTTTTTTCTTTTCAGAATAGATTTAATGATCTACCCTTTTACACTATTATTTCTATTTCTTTTAGTGTAAATTCAATAATCTACCTTTTTATCCTATCATTTCTATATAATACATTTCTGTATCATATCGCCCTTTCTTCTTTTAGAAAGAGATTGACTATGACCAATAACAATTTTTAATCAAGCCCTAAGACAAACATCCATAATCCATTTTTGGGAATGTGGGCATAGTTTTCTAGGCTACTTCTTGCTGATTGGAAGCACTGATTGTCTTATGGGGACAGAAAGAAAATTTAGGATTATGGTAAGGCCTGATTGGAGTAGTCTGTGAGGCTGTATCATCTCAGCTAGCCATCTCAATATTGTCCTGAGCAGTGTGTAATCCAAAGATGATATTTGGATGNTGTTTGNTAGCTTAATGGCATTATTATTGTCCTGATGGAATCATTNTTGTGGGGTCCCATCATCTTTTTGGAGACTTCAAAGTCACTATTAGGTGTGGTCTTGGTTCACTGCAGAAAATCTTTTTCTTGGGACATTTTCTTCTGGATGATTTGTCCTTTTACTTCAGATGTCTCATTTGTCCAGATTGTCCAGTGTCAGTGTCCATTTGTCTAGATTCCTTAGCCTTCATTCTCCTGAAAGACAAAAACAAAACCCTTTCCCAACCCAAACTTTGGGGAAGTTCCCTTTTGGCAAGTTATATATGATTTGTTAGTGGTATAAGTTAATTTTAAATTGGATGGTCATGCTGGTTGATGAACTATCACCTCTTCTAATTAAGAGATCTCTCTTGTTCAAATCTAATTTTTATCAATTTTGATGGTATCCATAGCTTTTCTTCTCTGGTGGAAACAAAAGCAAAACCTCATTCCCAATGTAACACATATCTTGGTTTCCATTCAGAGGTCAGCACATCTTTAAAGTATAAAGGCTGATTTAATTCTGTAGTTTTTCTATTATCCAATGTCTCTCTGCAGCTGTTGTTCCTTTCTCATTAGCAATAAGCAAATCCCAACTCCAATGACATACATCTCATTAGCAATAAGCTAATCAAGCTGAATTAATAAGTCTAGGTTTAATAAACAAAGCAAAGCAACTACCAGATGACTCTCAGGAAGGCAGGAGGGAGAGCACAGGCAGGTCTGGTGACCAGGTCTTAAATATCCTGGTATGGTCATGAGCAGCCCCCCAAGGGAGAAGTTATACTTGGCAGGCTTTCTGAGGGCAGGGTCTGGAGAGGGCAGCTCCAAGGGAGATCCCCAACATATTTTAAGACAGTTTAAANTTGACTCTGTCATCTGGTTATTAGTAATCAGTCTTATGCCGTTCTACAAAGCAAGTGGGACAGAAAGAAATACAAAATGTACAGTTNGGAAGAGAAAGAGAGCATCAGGAAACAATGCTGCAGCCAAGGCTTGTGCTGAAATAAATAATAAAGAGATTAAAGAGAGGCCAGATCTGCATTAGGATGAAGGAAAGCATCATTCAGGNCAAGACCCCACCCACTTAAGCTTTCAGCTTGTAAAAGGAGAAGGCTAGGAATTGTCTTCTAGAAAGGAACAAGCAAAAGCTGCAGCAAATGTGACTCANGGGGGTCAAGGTCCATCCCAAGCTGGGAGCCAAACTTGCTANTGTCATCCATGTGGTTCTGGCTTTAAAGTCATGNAGGGCCCAAGAGTAAAGAAGTTGTGGGATCTTTNTGTGGTTTCAGAGAGCCACTGAGGCCAGACATGTGGCAGGAGTCCCTGCATGGAGGCCTAGAGGCCATTTCATGAAGTTGTGGAAGTGAAGCCTGAATTGAATTGGTAACCTCAAGATACTGGAGATGCCAAAGCCATGGAATATCTGCCAAAAAGACTTGCATGCAGACTGGAACCAGTCCACAAGAGAGGCAGGGAGCAAAGTTAAAGGGATAGAGCCTTATAAATCCTTTGACTACAGACATGGAGCTAAATGATTTGGAGTTTTCCTTGTGGATTTCAGTCTTGCTTTGGTACAGTATTTCCTCAGGGTGCCCTGCTTCCTCCCTTTTGGAGTGGTAATGTATATTCTGTCCCATTGTATGCTGGGAACATGCAATTTGCTTTTTGATTTTTACAGGGGCTTACCATTAAGAGATTGCCTTTGTTAAGTTTCAAACCTGGGACAAATGACTGAGGTGCCTATTTAACATATCAAAGCTAGACCTGGCCACCAGGTTCTCCCAGAATCCCTCAGTCCCTATATATTACAAGGTATGGCTTGCATACTCTGCCCTCTACCCTAGACTCTCCAGCTCAGGGGCTGTGCTGTCCTTCCCCCAGAGGCTCTTCCCTGTATAATCTAGACATCTTGGTTACCCTTCCCTTTTTGGACCTTTGGCCTCCTGGGTGCTGCACCTGGTTCCCCTCTCTCTCTTCTCTTTTCCTCTCCCCCTCTCTCCACATGGCCCAGCTCAGCCTGGTCATGTCCACTCTGGACTCTCCCAGATGTCTCTGACTCTGGCTATGCTCTCCCACATATCTACAACAAACTTTCTCCTCCACCACACCT
>LZPO01044569.1:74729-107274 GCA_001675575.1 Neotoma lepida | reverse complement strand
ATGTATATGTATATGTATATGTATATGTATATGTATATGTATATGTATATGTATATGTATGTATGGCTATCCACTTGGCATTTGATAACCTCTCACGTCTGGAGAAAACTTCATCTCCGTCTCTCAGCAGCCAGGAACTGCCCGTTGCTGTTTCCATTGCCCTTGGTTGCATCCCAGAACTCNAAGGTAAGCTCCCATTGCTGGAGATATTTGTCATGATTCTCAGTACTCACTTTGCAGTTTCTGAGACAAGAAGGGGAGGCTGAATCTGGAGATCTCCAGGGGCCTTTTCAGGACTCGCGTTCTGTGAATCTCAACAGGTCTTNGTTTGCAAGGATTTGCTTTCAAGTGGAAAACCAAAGACAGTCCCGGCACAGGCTTGCCCAGCAAGCGTGAAACAATCAGCTTCTCAGGACACAGACAAAAGCCTGCTCTTGCTGTGAGCTGTGTTCTCCTTCCTGTGTGTAAGCGATGGCAGTCCACGTGTCGCATGGCCCAGAGTGATTATGCAGCAAGGAAACCTTCCCTTTGCGTTCCTTGGAAATCATCAATAGACAACTTTAAAAATGGATTTCCTCCTCAGACCTCACCAAAATTCTAAGGAAATCAGCTGGATGTTAGCTGATGCAATGTTTGGAGACATTATCATTCATAGTTATTTTAAGACAGATAAGTTTCCCAGCAAAACTGACTCTTGATGCTTGCAGGAATCAATGATTCTCAGTATATTCTGGGAAAGAAAACGCATTTGCTGCTGAAATGCAAGACGGTTGATGACAGAATGCAGAGGGCAGGGTGCACCAGGGAAGTTTCATTTTAGGGCATGCACATCCAATCATTAATTTAATAGGAGACTGGTTTTTATTTTTATTTTTTGGTTGTCGCTATTATGAAATCATGTGGTTTCCTGTTTTGCCAAAAAGCAATGCCAGCTCAGGTGATATTTTAAGCCATCTGCTCCCTTTCTGGTTCTGTTGACCCATNCGTACACGAAAAATTAAATGTGGCTGAACGTGGTCTTCTTCCCTTCCTCGGGATGCACNTCTTCAAGAATTTCCNCAGCAAAGTCTATTGAAAAAGATCATTTCTGTAGNTGAAAATNTTTCCTGGGAAGAAGGGGGCATTGAATGTGGAAAGGTCCCTCACATTGGTGTTTCTCAAGGGAGAAAAGTGGCTCTTTACAGAGAAGTGAGACACCTGCAACTTGTTGCCCCTCCTTCTGCGGGCACTGGGATCTGAGTAGCATCTTTAGAGACAGAAGATGACNGCTGAGGAGCAAAAAATAAATTCCTTATAAAAGTACTAATCAAAAACAGTACCTGGCACATAGTGGACATTTCCTAAGTTCTCTAAGAAGGAATTCATGAATCCTAACACCAGCAGTTAACATGCAGAGTGAACGGAGGTGGAGCACAGCTGCCATGCTGAAGAATTCAATCAAATCCATCCATTCACGGACGCGCCATGCAATTTATATCTCACGTGTGTCACTGAGAAGGTATTTATGTCTCTCAGGCTCTGCCATGCTCTCCTACTGACATAATAGCTCTAAAGGCAGAAAATTCAACCAACCTCGTTTTACAGGTAAAGAAATGAAACCAGACATTAATAAGAAACTGGAAANCATCTAGGTAAATGGCTATGGTGTTGCAGGTTATAGTGGTTTGAGTGAGAATGTGTCCCATAGGCATATATGTTTGAATGCTCNGTCACCAGGGGTTAGNACTGTTTGAAAGGATTAGGAGGTGTGGCCTTGTTGGAGGAAGTGTCTCACTGGAGCTGGGACTTGAACTTTCAAAAACCCATCATGCCAAGCCTAGTGTCTCCCTGTCTGCCTGTGGATCAGGATGTAACTCTCAACTACTTCTCTGTATCTGCTGTGCCTGCTGCCATGCTTCTGACCATGATGACTATGGACCAACCCTCTGAAACTGTAAGCCAGCCCCCAGTTAAATGTGTTCTTTTACAAGAGTTGCCTTGGTCATGGTGTCTCTTCACAGCAATAGAATAGTGACNAAGGGATTAAATTCAGTTCTCCCAGTTCCCAGCCCAGTGGCCTTATCTTAAGGTGGAAATTTTCTCCAAGAGGGATATTAACTAAGAATTATTCATTTAGAAAATTCAGTTACATAGTCAGAATTCCTGGCTGGAGTTAAGAAAGATCAAATGCGTCCCCTTTGGGAAGGAGGATGTACTGTAATGATATAGATGGGCGTTGGGAATGGAAGTGTCTGAGGCCAAGCTGCTCAAGGTAGAAAGCACAGCAATGTTCTCCCTTAGTCAGACCAGGGCAGGTAATACCGTCCTTGTCATNGTCTTTGCCACCAACTGTCGTGTGAATTTTTTCAAACATCTAANACAATGTTTTCTTGCTAATTTAGGATTTAAAGTCCTGGGAAATTGCATCTGATTGACTGGTTTAGGTTGTGACATTCCAGTAAAATTCTCACGGATGGGGCCTGCGAGATAGCCGAGTGGGTAAGGGTGCTTGCCACCAAACCTGACAACTTGAGTTCAATCCCTGGAACCCACATGGTAGGAGAGGACCTACTCTTGCNAGTTCTCCTCTGACCTCCGCGTGCCTACTATGGCCTGTATTCACACCTGCCTGCCAAAAGAAACGTTTCCAAAAAAATTAGAAATTCTTGTGGATTTATATATAACCTGAGACAGGAAGCCCTCGACTTCCATTGGCTTCATAATCCTTCATTTTCTAAGGTTAAATATTAGCATTTTTTTCTGGAGAATTGCTCCTTTTCCACGGGGTGTGGACTCCCAGCATTCTGGACCCCCCCCCACCACCAAGAGTGTGGATGACTTTCCTTCACTATAAGAAGCCAAAGCTTGTGAAGTCCATGGGGATGTACTGAGGGATGAAGTAAGCCTTCCATTTGTCTCTGTGGGTCTCGCCTGGTAACCTAGGGAGCCCCGGATTGCATCAAACTATTAGCTTTTCTTGCTAAGAATGTCTAGTTCTTGGCTTCAGAAATGCTTATCAGACCTAGAGATGTTCTAGGTCATCGCAATTGGTCCCCCAACAAACAGCTGAGGCTGGCAGAGGGGAAAACCACCTCCTGCATTTTCAAGTCATATGGCTCACCTTCACCTTCCCCGGATCCTGACCGGAACTTAGGGAATTCATGTAATCCCTATTGGCAGTAACACGTAGCCTGGGGATGGGAATGCTGTACAACTAGTCCTCTGATGGAAGCTGAGAAAAAGATACTCAGATGGCACACCTGTGAGGATGTTGTCCTGTGCAAGTGGCCACCTACTCACCCCAAGGTAATGGGCTGCCTTAGATGATGGCAATAGGGCAAAGCTTAACTGAGGGATGGAAGACAGGTCTTAGTTATTGCTGCGGTATCATGCAAATGCAGACATTCCTGCATCCGTCCTGAGTACATACACCGGAAGTTTTACTCCTATATGTCAGTAATCACTTTTCATGATAAAGCCAGCTTGAGTTATATTTCTGTCNTTAATCATTCTCTGCAAATATTCAAATGATAAAACCAAATATGCACTGAGTACTGACTAAGTGCCTAGCTCTTTGATAGGGCTCTAGCATTGACAAAATGTGAAAAGTGGACATGCATCTGGGTCTGAGGAAAGATGTTAGTCAGACAAGCACACAAACAGGCACCGTGCTATGAGACTGCAGCAAAGGCCTCCAAACCCTGCAGCACATGAAACTGCAGCAAAGGCCCCCAAACCCTGCAGCAAAAGCCTCCAAACCCTGCAGCAAAGGCCTCCAAACCCTGCAGCACTGTGAGACTGCAGCAAATGCTTCCAAACCCTGCAGCACTGTGAGACTGCAGCAAATGCTTCCAAACCCTGCAGCACTACTAGACTGCAGCAAAGGCCTCCAAACCCTGCAGCACATGAGGACTGCAGCAAAGGCCTCCAAATCCTGCAGCACATGAGACTGCAGCAAAGGCCTCCAAACTCTGCAGCACTATGAGACTGCAGCAACAGCACTGACCACCCTGGGACAACAGACAATTATAAAATGTCTGCAGTGAAAAATAATGCTCATGTCAGGGAACTTTAGTAGCAGTCTCCAAGGGAAACCAAGGAAATGGGGGTGGGCCAGCTAGGTTAGACAGCTCCATGCCATGCTCACTTGAGTATCCTCCTCTCCAAGGCTCCCAGACATAGACCAAGAATACAGTTAAGAATGAAAAATGCCCAGTCTTCTAGAACGAGGAACATAGCCAAACTCCAAACAAAGACATTTCAGAAAGTCCTCAGTGAACTCAAATCAGGTCAGCTTGTTCCCATCAAAGGATTTCACGAGCATCTGCACAAGTCATTGAACCACCAGCACCAGGCAGAGCCTGAGGGAGGCTGAAGGAGAACCATGAAGCACCCTCATTGTTTGTACAGAAGGAACAGGACNAATCGTTTGTTCAAGGGCACAGTCAGATGAACCAAGCAGATCNTGCTCAAGGCCGCTGATTCTCAGCAGGCGCAAAAGAGCTGCATGAGTTTGGAGAAAGCACTCCACACCCCACAAAACAGATAGTAACAAGACTTGGCTGGTACAGATACACAGAAGACTGAACGGTATTAAGAGAATTTGTGGTTTGGAAATCTCTAGAAGTTCTTCATCAAGAGGGAAGATACACGACAGGGATCAAAAGCAGGAGTTTTTGTGCTTTACCTTTCTGTGTTTACCGGTGTGTGTGTGTGTGTGTGTGTGTGTGTGTGTGTGTGCACGTCGTGTATGCTTACATACATACATTATGTATATGCATATTTGCACGTGTGGTAGCATACATGGGTGTAGATACAGAACATGTGTGTGCACATATGTGCATGCATGCACACTTTTGGAAGCCATAGGTTGATGTCAAGTGTTTTCCTCCATGTTGTCCACCTTATTTGTTATTGATGCAGAACCCTCACTGAATTCTGAGTTTGTCAATTTAATTAATTTAGCTAACCAGTTTGCCTAGGTACCCCTATTTCTACTCCTGAACTCCAGGACTTAAAGCAGACTCCAGTGCCACTCAGCATTTATATGGATGCTGGGGATCTGAATACCAGTCCTCACGCTTACGGAACATTGCATTAGCCACTGAGCTATACCCCAACCCCTTTGAGTATTTCTTTAACAAGAGACAATAATACTTCCTGGTAGGGAATATTTGTATGGAGATAACAAATAGAAGAACTTTGTGTTTTCTGGTATGAGGTAAACATTCAATATCTCTTAGCTACTGTCATTACTGTCATCAGGGTAGAGTTGACTGCATCCCCATCCCTAGAACCATGACATTCAGATCGACAGTGTCATGACTCCTATAGAAGTCCACGGATTGTCTTTCCTGCAGAACTAGTTCATTTGGGACCAGTAGTAACACAGCAGGAGCTGTTCACTAGGGTGCAATCTCCTGCCTCAAAGTAGAAAGTCTGCACAGACATCAAGGCCACTCCAACACTAACATAAGCCTTTAGAATCTCTTGGTTGGACTGAAGATGTAGCTTTGTTGGTAGAGTACTTGTCTAGCATTCATGAAGTCCCAGGTTCAATTCCCAGCATTGCATACAATGGACTTGGTGATGTGCTGCTGTAATCCCAGCATTCAGGAGATAGAGGAAGTAAAGGCAGAAGTTTAAGATCATCCTCAGTTAGAGGCTAGCCTGGACTACATGAGACCCTAACTCANAAATAAATAATAAACAAACTGCGGGCTGTAGCCTACTTTGTAAAAAGTATCTTGATCTTCCTACACTAATGACATCTGTGTCTCAACTCTCCTAATCCGTCCTGCTCCCCACCCCAAGCATGCTAAGNNGCCCATTAATAACTATCCCTGTTCTCCAAGACCATGGTCGTCCCAGACCCTCAACCACTGTCAAGGAGACAGTAAGTGCTCTCCATGTGCTGCAGAGTCAAAGGTTCTCACTATGTTGTCCACATAGGCTCAGAGCAGAGGCACTGGCT
Organism: Neotoma lepida; assembly: GCA_001675575.1. Classification (NCBI taxonomy): domain Eukaryota; kingdom Metazoa; phylum Chordata; class Mammalia; order Rodentia; family Cricetidae; genus Neotoma; species Neotoma lepida. Next base: position 101,321 of record LZPO01044569.1, on the reverse strand, counting down.
GGCTAAGAGTCTTGATGCACTCTTGGCAAAGACTTGCTACAAGTGAAAATTCTACTCTGCAAACAGTGCTCAGGAAGCAGGCTCTAGGCCCGTGAAAACCACCAGAGCTGAGGTCTGTGTAGATGCAGCAGCCAACTCAGTCCAAATGAATCTTAGCNAGGCAGCAGAGATGTGTGGCACCTAGGCCAGACACGCCCAAAAGCATTCAAAGTCACTGAACACCAAGTAAGCGTTTACNCCAAGCTAGCAATTAATATGCACTGAAGCCGTTCCCCCCACCTCACCCCCTTTCCTAGTAGAATATCCCAGCAGTCATTGCTCCTGCCTGAAGCAGCTATAAACTTTGTTTAGACAAGTGTTTGAAGCACATTGTTCATACAACAATAGAAAAGAGACACTGAGCAAAGGCTCTTAGCTCTGATTGATGTGTGATACAGCCCAAGGTGACATATTATAAAATACTCAGTTGAAACAATGCACCTAGCAAGGGTTCTCATGCAAATACAAACACTAGCCACTGGCAGCATTTCCTCCTTGTCCGNTCCCGGCCGTTCTGCGCTACTGCTTTTGTTCTCTCTTTCTCCAATGCAGCACTCTTAGGGCCTTCTTCCACTGACTTTTGTGTGTTTTGAATGCAAATGTTTGCCTCTCTCAAAGACAGATTTGTTTTTTAACTCTTTTCCAAAAGTTTAAGGGCAATGCCTTTTGAAATCCACTACACTGTTTTTCNGTTGAAGGGAAGAAGTAATGGGAAGCAAGGCCATTTATTTCAGTTGGTCAGATAGAAGGATCTCTTCAGGACGCCAGTGAACAAAAGGCAAGCAAATCACTTTCATCATTGCTCCCAACCCCTGCCCTAGGACACATGACCAAAGCAAATTCTCAGCATATTGAATATCTCAATTAGTTTCTGGTTGCTGTGACAAAATCAGCTTAAAGAAAGAAAATTTTATTCTAGCTCATGGCTTGAGAGGTTTCAGTCCATGGCCAGGTGGCTCAATTGCTTTGAGGCCTATGGAAAGGCAGACCACTGTGGGGCATGCAACAAAACTGCTTACCTTTTGGTGGCTGAAACACAGAGAAATGACAAGAGGCTGAGGTAGAGGGACCTCACTTCCTTCTAAAATGTCCCACTTCCTTAAGATTTTTTCAGCTCNAATTTGTGTTATCAGCTCCAGACCAAGTCTTTAGCATGTAAGTCCTTACAGGACACTTAAGATCCAAAATATAACACTATCCCATCCTTGAATTCAAGGGGAAAAGCAAACAATGAAATTCAATACAATCAAATAAAGTTGGGGAGTGGACTCANGGAAAGTTTGCTCTTTCTCAGCTTGTCTCTACAAGTGTTCCCTAAACTTACACTTATGTGCCATTGAGGTAGTTTATTCTCTCTAGTCAGAGCATTTCCACATTTTTATAATCCAGTCCTTACCCCATATTCTTCTTGGTTAATGGAACATTCAGGATTCACTGTGAAAATGGTTTGATTCTTAGTGCTGTGGTGAATAAAAACACTCAAGTGACAAACGTACTGGGCATATCTTTTGTGAGGGAGACTCAACTCCTACTCACAAACTCCAACAACCACAGGAAGGAATGAACCCCAATCTTCCCTCATTCTTCTGAAGGCCCCCAGAGCAGCCACCAATCATCAGCTGAGTATTAGCATTCTTCAAAATGTAGCAACCTCCTAATTTTTGTTTTGTTTAGACTACTGAAAAGTCAATGGCAGTCCAAATTGCAGACCAAATTGATCATGGGTATTGAAAATAGAATAAGAGTGATAGAGAAAAGAAATTAGTGAAAAGTTGAGGGTGATTTTCTGTGCTTCCCTCTTTCTCAGCAGAATTCCATTTTCATTTAAAGAGCTACCTGGCTCTGGGAAGCTGACTCCCCAAAGGCCACCAGAGTGGTATGTGACCACACTCCCATTCACATGTGCATACACGCATACACTACACACACACACAAAGAGAAGAGGAGTGAGAAAGGATGTCACAGGACAATTACTAAGCTCTTCTAGGCATGTAACCTAGCCCCTTCCAGGTCCTCATGACGAGACTTGGAGTCTGGGAAAACACATGCATATTCTCTGATTCCTGGATTGTTGGGAACTTGAATAACACTAGTCATCTTCACCGCTTGAAAAAAAGCAACTAAGATGAAGTCAACACTTAGAGGGGAATCAGAGCCAAGCAGATCCCAGAAATATGCATACATGTAATGACATCATAAACTTCCAGGTCAAACGGTATCTGAAGCTCTCTGACTTTTCACTTACACTAGTCTGGAAATTCTCCTTCCTTCTGGAACAGATTACATTAGGCTTTTCTTCTTTGCAATCAAACAATCTTTCCACTGAGCCAGAAAGGAACAGAGAAAGAACTGTGGAGAAATGCAGAAAGAAGGCCAAATGGACCTGAACACTATTTTGTAGCTGCTGGAAGCTGGACTAGAGGCAAAGAACCCGCTTGTGTAAGAGTGCTCAAACCCCAGACTCTTGCTGTCTGGGCTTCTTTCCACACTTCCTGGAAGAACAGAAGATGGCAACTAGTCAACCTCCAAAAAAATGAGAGAGAAAGGAGAAGAGAAGAAAAGAGGGGAGGGGNGGGGAGGCTGGGGGCCAGAAACTGCATGGTTTTTGTCCCACAAATAAAAGCTGGAACCAGGAGGTCAGCTCACAAGAGTATGACTGCCAGGAGATTAGAATCACTGAGGGACTTTTTGAGGCTGGCTAGCACAGACATTGAGTGTGCCTGAAAGATGTAAGTTCAGAGTCATGTAACTTCAGACAAGCTACTTAGCCATCTAAATTTCAGTTTTACTGTCAGTTAAAAGAAATAAATACCTACATTACACCTGTTGTGAGAACACTGAGATAATATCCATAAATTCCTTTAGCCCACTGTCTAATTCCATAAATGGATGTCAGGGTTCTCTAGAGTAACAGAACTGCAGAATGAACATATAATATATATGATACATATGAATATATATGTATATATATATATATATGGGATGTATTAGAATGGCTTACAGGTTGTGGTCCAGATGGTCGAACAATGGCTATCTACCAATAGGAAGTCCAAGAGTTCAGTAGCTGTTCTGTCCATGAAGCTGGATGACTCAGCTGGTCTTCAGTATACACAGGAAGGCTGAAGAAGTAGACTCTAATGCCAGNGAAGGAATGNACTCACTAGCAAGGTGNGAGCAAGCAGGCGAAGAGCAAAAGCTTCCTTCTTGGAGGTCTTTATATAGGCTTCCAGCAGAAGATGTGGCCCAGATTAGAGGTGGGTTTTCCCAGCTCAAAAGATTTGAATTAAAGGTGTGTCTTCCCACATCAAAGATCCAGATTAGAAATATATCCTTCCCATTTCAAATTAAGAAAAATGCCCTCACAGGTGTGCCCCTCCACTCTGGGGTTTTAGTTAATTCCGGATGTAGGCAAGTTGATAATCAAGAATTGCCTTCACAATGAGCTATAGTTGTTAGCGTAATTAGTATCATCATTCCTGGTGTGATTGTCATCTTCTCTCATTTGACAGCTGAAGAAACACTGTTGGCCATGCCACAAAGACATGGTAATGAGGTCAAGACTTTCTGGATCCGACATGCTGACTTCTCTACTCACTGAGCTATCACATGGATACCATGTGAAACAGAGCGAAAAGAGTTTGGAAGGTTAATCCAAAGAAGGAAGAATTAGGAAATTAGAATCATATGAGGGAAAAGGCAAAAGACTCAACATCTGATCTACTGTCGATGACCAACAATGGCCAGTACAAACTTGTCAGTTAAGACTGCTTTGCTCTTGAAACAGCAGAACCCTCCCTCCTACCTCTTGCTTTGCCTTACATAGAAGTGTCCANGAAGATAATTGTAAGCTTTGATTGTGACAGTTAGCTTTAGTCTTTGACTTCTTGTCTCCATGTTTGTTGCCTCATGGTTACAGGATGACTGCCATAGCTCCTGGCATCACATCTATACTCCCGAACAGATACTGACAAGCTTTGCTTTGCAGACTTCCAGTCAGAACTTTGTCAATGGCTCTCATAGAACAAAGCTAGGTGGCAAAAGTCATAGTTTAAACCAATTATGATTGACCCTTGGCCTAGATACATTAATGTCCAAATACAATGCTGATTCTGATTTTTCTGGTGTGTGTGGGGAGGCATGTGGGGGTGTATGGTACTTGTTAGTATGCTTATGTACAGATATGTGCTGGTGTGTGTTCATGTGTGGAGAGGCCAGAAGTTGGCATTGGGCATCTTTCCTTGGTGGCCCTCCACCTTTATTTTTTGGTATAGAAGTCTCACTGAACCTGAATCTTGTTGGTTAGGTTAGGCTGGTTGGCCACTGAGCTTCAGGGATCTCCTGTCTCTACACTCCCTTCTACCCACGACTGGGGTAACAAGCTGTTTATGTGGGTCCTGTGGATCCTTCTATTTTCATGCTTGCATGGCATGCACTCTATGGGTTGAGCCATCTCTCCAGGCCCTGGTGCTAAAAGGAAAAGACTGCCCATACTATTCTCTGACATCAGACAGGTTCTGATAGCTAGGGGAGTTTCCTCTGGGAACACAGCCATANTGTTGTTATTTGTTCTGCACTTGGGAGAAATCCTTCCAAAGGTGAGCACTTGGGAAGAGTTATCATAACTCACTAGCTTCTATGCCAGAGATACCAAAACTGTGGTGAGCCTNTGGATAAATGCCTTCCTGCCATTTGAAGAACCTTGCTAATGCCATTTCTTTGTGGCAAATGGCAGAAATATGCCCATATCTCCTGCAGGCTCTTAATGCACTTCAGCAAAAACATGTGGAAATTCAACCAGAGTTCAATGTTACTGTAGCCACACTCCTCAAGCCTTACATCACTTACTAGGTGGCTACACTGCCTAGTAATTCCTTATTTTTCAATTCAGTGTAGCACTTCCCATGCTAAGCAAGTAGCATCAAATATTCTCACAATTCCAAACCAAACGTAGTATGCCACTGTCTTATTTTTTTCCTATTGCTATGGCAAAACATCANGATCAAGGCAATTANTAGAAGAGTCTCTTTGGAGCTTACAGTTTCAGAGGGTTAGAGTCCACGACCATCATGGCAGGGAGCATGTCAGCAGGCAGGCATTGCACTGGAGCAATAGCTCAGAGCTCATATTTGAGATACATCCACAAAACAGAGAAAGAAATACTGGAAATGGCATTGGCTCATGAAACCTNAAAGCTCACCACTGGTGACACACCTCCTCCAACAAGAAATACCTCCTAATCCTTCCCAAAGAGTCCCATCAACTAGGGACCAAACATTCGAACAAATGGGCATATGGGGGCCATTTTTATTCAAACCACCACACCTGGTAATGCTCTTCATTAGCGAAGCCAAGTGTGTCATTAATCTTCTATTTTGAAGTGATTTATTGTTATTATTATTATTATTATTATTATTATTATTATTATCACTTTTCCATTCATGTGAGGCAAGAAAAGCCTTGTTGGGGAGGCATTCTGTAATGGAAAAGGTTTCAAGAGATAACAGACACACAAGTCAGATTTGAAAAACAATCCGCTTCCCACTTACTAAAACAGAAACACAAAGTGGAGAACTTTGGAGGTTGGTCCAGAGAAGGAAGTTGCTTTTCAAAAGATCTCCTCCCCGTTGAGGTCATGAGGTCATCACCTGACTAGTGTGTGAAGGTACCAGAAAGAGCTAAACAGCACCAGAATTCTTGGCTTCTAAACACTGTGTATCCATCAATAAGACCTTGGGCTTGAAACAGTACATTTGTATAGAGCTGAGATATTTCCCAACAACACTATGTGTTTGGATGATAGTCCTGGAATTGATAAAGATTGTGGTATTTTTGTGCAGAAGTACTTACTAAATGGCTGTTTTTACTCTGTGGCATGCACAGGTAGGCCCTACAATGCACACTTGGCTGTCATCTTATCTAAAACCAATCTCCACAGTAGGTTCTAGTGTGGCTAAGGAAACGGGGAGGAAGAGCCCAAGTGCCTTAGTCTTGGTGATGTAGACAGAAAAGCGTGCAGCCAGAATTCAGATTTGGATCTATANGATGGGGTTCATTCCACAAATACCACAGTATTTTCAGAATTGTGGAGGGGGCTCTTGTTTTTGGTTCTTTGTAATTTGGGATAAACTATGAGAAGGAGAATAAAGTAACTAAAACAGACAAACTGGAGAGAGAGAGAGAGAGAGAGAGAGAGAGAGAGAGAGAGAGAGAGAGAGAGAGAGAGATTGAATTGCAAAAGCTACAAAATGCTTTCAGAAGTCAATAGTCCCAGAACAAAGAACTATATTGACATGTCTGGATAAAGATGGAAATGATAAGAGTTATAGGGAGAAAGTTGTTCTGCCTTTTAAAGTGAGAAGGGGCTAGTTACAGCAGGAGCCATGAAGGCCACTCATAGGGCACATTGGGTCTCAGAAAGCTTTGCTGTGGGGACTGAAAACACTGCATTATGAAGCTCAAAATTTGAGACTCTCAAGTCCATGATAGATTTTGTTTTTGTTTTACTATGCTGGAAATAATTGAAAAACAGAGACACACAACTGACCACTTGATGGCTTTGTTTATTTCTTCAAGCTGTTTGAAGAACTGAATTCTGGAAAGAATTTAGAAACTGCAAATGCCAGCCCTGACCACCCAATTGCCAATGAAGAAGAAAAAATTATTCTTCAACTGTATCAAAGGTGAAATCAGTCCCAGAAAATAATTCCGGCAAAAAAAGTGACAGAGAGGAAAGCTTGACAGGTGACAGCCCTGACTATTAAGACAACTGGATCTAAGTTCAAAGGGAAGACAAGAGCAACTTTGTGTCTGACAGCTGTGGACAAGGTTACCACCCTCTACCCAGTGTCTGCTTGATGTTCAGATTCCACATCTCACTTCATGTTTTCTTCCCACTGAAGGGAAGAGGAGATTGGACTTCAGCTAAATTTATCCCTAAGGTGTCCATTCAAGTCAGTATTTTGGCCATTATCCTGTAACTGAAAAACAATACCAGAATGGTAGAGATAGACTTACTCTTCCGGTGTTGGAAGCGGTTGGTCATTTTGTAGNACTCACTAACACCAAAATTTGATAGAACCTGAAAAGAGAGGCAGATTCCAAGCAGGTTTAAGTAGTTCATGGTTGACAAATGGGCTGGTCAGAAAGAAAAAAACAGGTGCAACTGTTTCCTCTCAAACCCTATTATGATTGCTACATTTATTGATCTCCAATAAATAATAAATACTATGATAGGATGAATATGCCTCATTTGTGGTAGGGACATACTTGGACAGAAAAAGTAATTGTTTCAACAGAATTCCAATTTAACTAATGATCCTGGTTTGTCCACCAGGCTGGGCGTTTTTGCTAAATCTTGCATCGTAACCTATCAGTGTGCAGTCTTCTCACATGGGCTAGCTTCTCAGTCTGTAAATGAGGCAGAAGTTGCTTATCTTAAAATTTTTCATAGAAATCTTTTAAATCACCCAGCTGACTATGGGTTTTATATTCCTGATCTGTCAGTGATTCCCAAACAGATTATTTTTCCTCAATATGGAAAAATTCATAGTTGAATANCGAATGTTTTGGGATTGCATGTGTGCTGAATTAAAGTAGACACTGCCTCCAACTAATGTACTTGTGGTGTTTTAACTGTCAGATTGCATATTTAATTTGATGACACAATGAGAGCAGCCAGTTTGGGGGGCATTTCAGACCAGTTCTCCCTAGGCAGCAAACTCCCACCCCTTCCCTTTTCCTTGGATCTTACGTCCTTATTTCCAGATAGCACACCTGTAGTGTTTCCTAGCTTGTCAATGTTTCCAGAGTTGGGCATTATCTGCAGATTCCGCGTTCTCTCAGAGCCGTCCACACAGGGTATGCTGTGCAGTTCACAACACAGCTCACAGAGAGATCCCTCACATCCTGTGCTCACTGCTTTCATTCCCAACCCCCCCGTGGAATTCACTGCTGTTTCCAGATTCTCCACTGCTCACTGAGATTCAGATGCTTGTATCCTAGACCTTCTGGAGCCACACTCTGGCCTTCTCTGTGCGCTNCTGTCAATCTCTCNTCAGTGTGCCCTTCTGGAGACCTTTTCATTTTAGATTTAGTGTCCAATTAATTATATCTTTTTTCCTTTTTATTTATTCTTCTCTCATACATTACATCCCGACTGCTGTTTCCCCTCCTCCACTCCTCCCAGTCTCCCCCACCTCCTCTCTCTCCCAGATCCACTCCTCTTCCATTTCCCTTCAGAAAAGAGTGGGCCTCCCAGGGATATCAACCAAACATGGCTGTGGGGGAGCAGCCCCCACCTTTACCTGGGTACTCTTGAGGAGAGAGAGATAAGAGATTTAGATAGAGGGGAGAGAAAAAGACAGAAACACAGGATAGCCTCGGGAGGGCCTGGATCCTTATCCACCAGCCCAGAACTTTATTCAAAAGGCTTTTTATAACAATGCCAAGGGGTGAAGCAAAAGACTTCCCCTTTGCTAGATACTACCAAGTGTAGACCCTTCCAAACACCTGGTACCCAGGCCCGTGGTCCAATCATCCTCTTATGCAGCTCAGATCTTATGCAGCTCAGGTAAAGCAAGCTCAGATCTCACTAAGAAACCTCTGTGGGCTCCTACACGTGGCATAAGAAATAACAATAAGGCTAGGCCCAAACCCTCATATCAAGGCTGGATGAGGCAACCTAGTAGGAGGAAAAGGGTTCCAAGAGCAGAGTCAGAGACAGACTCCAACTGCTGGGGGATGTCTTTCTGTGTGCTGTAAATATTTGTTGTTCTGATTGGTTGATAAATAAAACGCTGCTTGGCCAGTAGCCAGACAGGAAGTATAGGCAGGGCAAGCAGACAAGGAGAATTCTGGGAAGAGGAAGGACAGAGTCAGGAGTCGCCAGCCAGACACAGAGGAAACAAGATGACAAGGCAGAACTGAGAAAAGGTACCAAGCCACATGGCTAAACACAGATAAGAATTATGGGTTAACTTAAATGTAAGAGCTAGTCAGTAATAAGCCTGAGCTAATTGCCAAACAGTTATAATTAATATAAGCTTCTGAGTGATTGTTTTAAAAGCAGCTGTGGGACCAGACAAAATATTCTCCTACACCTTACTCCTACTGTTAGGAGTCCCACAGGAACAGTATATTCAGAGGACCTAGGTCTTATTACATCTTTTAATTTCCTAAGTTATATCACTTGGGGATTTTTATGTATTTCCTTTGACAGCCTCTAATATTATCTAACACCTCTGGGCATATTATTGAACTGTTGCTTGCCATTTCCCCCATTTTAACATTTTCTGGGTTTCTGGATTTTTGGTGCTGTTGTTTTGTTTTGTTTTTTGGTTCTTACTTCATCTTTCTCTCAAACAATGAAGATGTTTCTCTTTCAAACCACGGGCAGTCCTCCAAGAGCCTTGACAGTTTGCTTTCTTACAAACAGTCAGAAGCCTCCTTGTGCAGGAAAGAAGTTGGTGGATGGGACCACTTCACTCAAGAGTGCTGACACATTTAGCGTCTCCGGAAAGGAGTTCTCTACTCCTCTCCTCAGGGGTGGACAGAGAATGGCAGTCTACGAGCTCAAGAGAAGAGGAATTTTGGGCTTTAATAACTCCATTTTCCTTTAAAATAGAGGGAAATAGGGCTTACTGTGTTCCAAGCACTCTGTAGGTCCATTACTAGTGTTGGATGCTACCACCAACGAAATCATCTACCACAATACTGAGTTTTATTTAATGGATAAGANTGATTAAAATGCCCTACCATATATGATGTGAAATGCCATGAAACCTTCGAATGGAGAATTCTGCAGTGGTACAGGGTAAGGGAGAAGGAATAAGTGAGGCTGGTAAATCTCTGCATACCTTGGGGTCTAAGCTAGTTAGAGAGTAACACTGTTGCTGTCCCAGAGCTAACAATGACAGGAAGAATGAGAAGGGAGGCTACTGTGCCAGAGATGTCAATGTTTAAGTGGGCTGTATTTGAGTCTAAGTTCCAGCTANGTGTCTTCTTACCAACTCTGGATCCAGCTACTGTCTAACATGGAGTACTCAATTGCCTCTCTGAATCTTGATCCTGCTTGCACCATTCTTGACCTAGACCAACAAATCATTCTTCAATGACAGGGTACTGAGGAGGAAGGTCCAAAGGATCGGAAATAAAAGAGAGGGGCTGGAGAGATGGCTCAGAGGTTAAGAACATTAGCTGCTCTTCCAAAGGTCCTGAGTTCAATTTCCAGCAACCACATGGTGGCTCACAACCATCTGTAATGAGATCTGGTGCCCTCTTCTGGCCTGCAGGCATACATGCAGGCAGAACACTGTATACATAATAAATAAATAAAACTAAAAACAATATAACCTAACATTTAAAAAAAGAAGAAATAAAGGAGATAGAAAAGGTGAACGCAAGAGGTCTTGCATAAGCTATGTGTTATGCCAAGCAAGCTTATTAAGAAGTTATAGTCTTATATTCATTTTTTAGGGGAGAAATGAGATAAATTCAGCAAGAAGCTAATCAAGCAATGTTCCACAAGGGGAATACAGAATATCTCAAGGGCGTCAGAGCCCAAGCACACAGTGGTAAGTCCAGTCTCTACAAGGGAAAAAGCCAAGTTCTCAGGAACCAACACTTAACTCCTTTGAGGCCCTGGCCCCAGCCCCAGCCCAGACCTTGGCAAGTCTGCCCCTTAGCAAGGACACAGAGCTAGACTCCTTTGTCCTTCCAACAGACCTCTGAAAAAGCCTGGGATCAGCCTAGCTCTTGGCACTTCTGGTGCCAAGGCACATTGGATGCCATCCTAATGCCTTCACTCCACAAAGCACCCCAGGCAAAAATAAGACATGAGTTCCTCTAGAGATGGGTACAAAGCGGCGATGGGACAGAAGTGGGAAAGGGGTACCAAGCACACTTAGACTCACTGAGAATGAACAATGACTGGAATCTGACTACCCATGGCTTTGGACTATCCTCTGGGTCTTCTATACCACTACACTGGCCTTTAGTTTAGCTCTGTCCAATGTGTTAGCTACCCACACCTGCAGAAGCTCTCTTGCCTCTTTCTAAAGACCTCATGAAAGCTCTTGGCTTAGTCATAGTTTCTATTGTAACAGGGCCCCAGACCTTAGCACAACTGACCCCATAGAAGCATGATTCAGGCTGTAAAACTCAGCAAGTAGACAGCACCATCTTCCAAAACTAAAACAAAGGCCTAATCCATCAAAGTCCATAGTTCTGGGAAAGTCTCTAAATGTTCTAACCTTGTTTTTTAGCTTCTGTAGTTCCACCTCTGGCTAACTGTTCTTGTTAACTGAAGTATGTCAACCCAGAACACACTTTTTGTGTTTAAAAGCTCACTCTGAGAAAGGCTCNGGGCTACACTGGGATCCTAAACACCAGGGTAGTCTCCAGCCAGCTAATAAAGACTTTCTATTGGCTTAAACCCATGTCCCAGCAATCTGCTCAGTGAACACCCCACAACAGGTTTATCTTGGCTTACAACTCTCACTTCACACTACATCACCAAGGGAACTCCAGGCAGGAGCCTGGAGGCAGGAGCTGACGCAGAAACCACAGAGGAACACTGCTTACTGACTTGCTCTTCTTGGCTGGCTCAGTCTGCTTACTTTTATAATTCAGGACCACCTGCCCAGGGCTGGCATCACCTCCACTGAGCTTGGCCCGTTCACATTATTCATTAATCAAGAAACTGTTCCACAGACTTGCCTGCAGTCAGTCTGATGAAGGCATTTTCTCAGTTGAGGTTCATCCCAGATGACTCTAGCTTGTGTCAAGTTGAAAAAAATAAAAACAAAAACCCAACCAGCACAGCTCTCCCAAACTCCTGTTTTCTTATTCTCTACCCTAAGGATTTGCAAGGCCATCACTTTACTACCAAGATTAAACCACAATGAGACAAAACACCTGAACGGAGCAGTTACAAGACTGTCAGTAATAAAGTCTCCCATCAAGAAAATCCAAGGCCAGGCATCACTGATGAGCTAATTCTCGTTCTCCTTAAGTTGTTAAAACACAAAATAAAATAAAACAGAGAGAGAGGCAGTCTTCCAAACATATTCCATGATGTCAGCAATACCCTAATCCTAAAACCAGATAAGGACGTAAGAAGAAGGAGGAGGAGGGAGGGGTGGAAGGAGAGAGGGAAGGGAGCCTAATAACCTAGATAAACATGGTTGAAAAAATCCCCAACCAAACATTAATACTAGCAAAGTGATTTAAACATCACATTTAAAAAAGTATTCCCTTAATTAAGTGGGATTCATTGCAACACAAGGATAATGGAACATTCACAAATCTATAAATGTGATGTGCCATACTATGAAGTGAAAGACAAAACACGTGATCATTTCAATAGACACAGAAAAGGCATTTGATAAAATTCAATATCCCTGTCAGGTGGGGCAGTGCACACATGTAATTCCAACACTGGGGAAATAGGGGTAAGAGAATCAGGAGACCTAGGTCAGTCTGGGAAACACAACAGGAGTGGTTTTTTTTTTAAGGATTGCCATCTGGCACAGAACAGTGTTCTCAGTACTGTGACATTCATCTTACCCTGTCTGCATCCATAAGAAAGACAGAGAAATTCCGACTGTGAAGTGGGCGGAAGAACCAGCTGAGGAACCTATGAAGAAGGAAGGCAAGGACGGCTGCCTTTCAACATGAAAGATGTCTCCCACTCCATCCACTACTCCACCTCCCACAGCGGTGACGGCTGCACTTTCTGGTCCTCCTTATGGGATGCGGCTTGTGGAATAAGCCTACCCATAGGCGACCGCATGACAATGATGAGTGGGCTGCCAGTGATGAGAACTCCCGCCTGTCTCGTGATGATACCTGCTCAGCCACAGTGAGTGGAGGACAGTAAGGGTGGAGGGCAGTCTCTTTAGTCTGTCCTACCCCATTGGAAGGACATTGTGCTATAACTAGGTTCTTCCTAACAATATGACAAGGAAAACTTTCATCCACCTTCTGTCAAAGAGAAACAAAGACTGTGATAGAGTGCTTGCCTACCATATGCAAGATACTGCGTGAGGCAGAATCNTTTTAAAGGAGGAAAAGTGTGACAAAAAGTAAAGTTTTCATTTGTGTTGTAAAATGTAAAAATAAAATTATCAACTTTTAAGTTAAAAAAATCAATAATCTTTCATGACAAGAAAAAAACCACTTGATAAGGGGTGAGGGGAAAAAATGAAAAAAAAAACTTGATAAGTTAGGCGTTGTAAGGGCCATTTATGATAAGGCAACAGCTAATACACTGAATGAAAAAAGCTCCCAGTGTCCTAACTACCAGCAGGAAGGAAGCTGAGAATGCCACTTTCACACTTTTAGTCATGATAGTGCTGGAATTTCTAAACAGATGTATTAGTCAGGGTTCTCTAAAGGAACAGAACTGATAAAACATGTATATATATTTGGAATTTTTTAGAGTGGTTTACAGGTTGTGGTCCAGTTAGTTCAACAATGGCTGTCTACCAACGGAAGGTCCAAGAATCCCATAGGTGTTCAGTCCACAAGGCTGGATGTCTCAGCAAGTAGTATACACCAGAATCCTGAAGAAGAAGGCCTTAATGCCAGTGAAGAAATGGCAAGCAGGCAAAGAAAAAATAGCTTCCTTCTTCTATGTCCTTTATATAGGCTGTCCCTGAAAGGTGTGGCCCAGATTAAAGGTGGATCATCTCACATCATAAGATTTGAATTAAAGGTGGGTCTTCCCACTTTAAATGATTTTATTAAGAAAAATCCCTCGTAGATGAACTCAGCTGCTTGGGTTTTTGTTAATTCCAGGTGTACTCAAGTTGTCAACCAAGACTAGCCACCACATAGAGCAACCAAACAAAAAGAAGAAATAGAGGACATTCAATGACAAAAGAAGTCATAGTTACTGTATGTAGACTGCATGAGCTTATAGACAGACAGACCCAGAGTCCACTCAGCAAACTTAGAGGATACAAAAATTTATGTGGAAAACTCAGTTTTCCGCACTCCAACAGCAAAACATCTAAAGCAANGATCAGTACAGCAACCTCACTCACAACGGACACAAAAACAGTAAAATACAATGCCTAGGATTAAACTGAACCAGAAGTGAAAAAGATCCCTGCAGTGAAAATTATAAAAACACTGATGGAAGAAATTATTAAAGAGGACACACAAAAAGCACAAAGACCCCCCAACACACAATNTTCCTGTGTTGAAAGAATCAAAATTACTTAAATGCCCACACTATCGGAAGTGATCTACAATTAAATGTAACCACTATCAAAATACCAAGGGCATTCTTCACAGAAGCAGGAAAAACCAACCCTCAAATGTATATGGAACAAGCCAAGGTCATATTGAGCAAACAGAACAGAGCTAAGGGAATTATATTTGACTTCAAAATATACAAGAAAGCTAAATTAGTCAGAATAGCATGGCACTGGAATAGAGACCACACAGATCAATGGAAAAGAACAGAAACTGGCAGTGTGCNCCACCACTGCCTGGCCTCCAGTGGCTAGCTCTGCACTCTGATCTCCTGGCAAGCTTTATTTGTTAGAACACAAACAAAATATCACCACAAGATTGAGAACCACTGGACTAAAGAGCTGCATGTAAGAACTGAAACTGTAAACTTACCAGAAGCAACCATAGGCCTTCAGAATGGGAAAAGATTGATTGGCATAAAACCCCCAAATTGCAGGAATCAAAAGGGAAAGATGAGTTAATGAGAATGAACCACACTCAGGCTTCAATGCAGATCAGAAAATGATCACCTGGTAAAGCAGCAGCCCATTGAGTGGGAGAAAATATCAAGAGCATGTACAACTGGCAAGGAGTTCACAGCCAGAATATACAAAACTTAATAAAAAACCAACAATTAGAAAGTGAGCACTAGACCTAAATAGATTTTTTAAGGCCTGCAAATGACTAACAGGTGTAAGAAAAATATTCACTATCATTCATTGTGAAGGACATGCTAATGAAAACGTACAGTGACATCACCTCACTATAATAGTATAATGGAGCTGATAACAAGGGCTGGTGTGAATGTGTGGAGGAAAGAGAACCCAGACACACTGTTGGCATAATTGTAAATTAGTCCAGCTGTCATGGAAACCTTAAAAAAATAAAAATCAAACTAGATATAACCCAGCTATCCTAGTCTTTTGTACATATCCAAACAACACGACATCAAGTTGAGAGGATATAGTACTCTTATGTCCATTACAGCAGTGTTCACAACAGCTGAGTAACAGACTCAACCAAATGCCTGTCCCCTTTGATGAATGGGTAAAAAAAAACATGGCACAAATGCATAGCAGAATACTATTCAGCCACAGAAGACTGAGAGTCTGTCATGGATGACCACATACATAGTGCTAGATTGTTATGTTCAGTGACATAAGATAAGCACAGAATGGTGAGTAGTGTGGGAAGTCACACACATACAGAGAGAGGTAAAGAAGCTGATTTCATAGAAGGTGCCAGGAGGATGGTGGTATAAGCAGCCAGGGAGAATAAAGAGGGGGCAGGGTGGGGAAATGGTCAGTAGGTATCAGTAGGTCCTAAGTTATAGTTACATGGGACTAAGGCAGTCTGAGTGCTATAGATGAAAATGATGTGCTGTACTGTCAAAAAAGGTCCAAGTCAGGGTTTTTNAAATCTGCATATAAAGAAATGACAAGTGATTGAAGATATAGATGCATGGGATAATGTATAAATTACCAAATATCTCATGGTAATTTATTAACATGCATAATTTACGTGTTTATGTATCAGTCTAAAATGAGTTTAATTTTTTTCAATTACTTTGTAATTATAATTTTATTGAAAATATTGTTATCAATCAATATATTCTGGTCCTGGTTTCTCCTCCCTCATCTTCTTACAGATCCTCTTCACCTCTCCACACCTTTCTCTTTTTTAGAAAATGAACAGGCAAATAAAAAACCAACAGACCAGAATAAAGGGGGCACAAGAAACAAATACATGCAGAAAGGCACAAAACCCATAAGAATACAAAATCAGAAACTATAATACACAAGGAAAACATCAGTAAGGTAAAAAATGCCCAAACAAAGCAATATGAAACAAACATACAACAACAAAAACCTCCTAAAATTACATTGAGTTTGTTTTGTGTTTTCCATCTACTGCTATGCATGGGGCCTGCGCTTAAGTGTGGTTTGTACACCCAGTAAGACTCTACTAAGAAAACTAAATTTCCCTTTGCAAGCAATTATCAGTTGGAGAAAACTTTTTGGTCAGGAATCGGAGCTCATGTTCTCTTCTCCCTCTCAGACCTGGGACTCCATCTGCCTCAGACCTATGTATACTGCCACAGTCTCTGTGAGTTCACATGTGTACCAGTCCTATTGTGCCTGGAAGACACTATTTTCTTGGTGTCTTCCATCCCCTCTGGCTCTTATAATCTTTCTGCCTCCTCTTCTACATAGTTCCCTGAGCCCTGATAGAAGGAGTGTGGTGAAGACATCCCATTTAGGACTGAGTGCTCCAAGGTCTCTCATTCTCTGCACATTGTCCAGTTGTAGGTCTCAGTATCAGTTCCTTCCTACTGTAAGAAGAAGCTTCTCCAATGATGACTGAGCAAGACACTGATCTATGGGTATAGCAATACGTCATTAGGAGTCATTTTATTGCTATGTTCCTTTAATAAAACAGTAATAGTTGTTTTTCTCCTCGACCCATGACCTATCTAGTCTTAGGTTGTTGGGCACCTGAACAGTGTCAGACATGAGTTCCATCTCATGGAGTAGACCTTAAATCTAATCAGATAGTGGTTGGTTACTCCAAAACATTTGTGCCATTATTGCTCCAGTGTATCATACAGGCATGTCACCATTGTAGCTGGGTTTGTAGCTAGGTTGGTGCTTACCTTTCTCCCCTGATAGCATGCAAAGTAATTTCCAGTACCACAAACATTAGTCAGTAGGGGTGAGGGCTCTAGGGAGGCATCACCTCAACTTTTCCATATTCAATGAGCTATGTAAGTGTTGTCTTTGGCAATAGTGCCTTACCATCAGTTTGTGGAGTGCAACACATAAGCCTAGAAAATAGCCTGAGTTGTTTGAGAGTTTCCACAGGACCCCTTTGGCCAACAACTCAATTTGATGTGACCCATTCCTAGCACTGGAAATTTTACTTGGTAGTGAAGGATGTCTAGTTGGGACTTTGTCTCCTCCATTACTTGATGACTCCATTTAGATTTCTTTTATATATATTTTAAGAAGCTTCTACTACAGTAGGTATGACACTTCAAATGGTCTTTAGTATTAGTTGTCCCTCCCCATATTTCCTGCATTATCCCATCTCTTCCCTCGCCTTGTTCTTTTAGCCCTCCCAACCCAATCTGCTCCCCACTCCAATAACTATACATTCTACTTCCCATTCTTTGGGAAATCCTCCCCTCCCTGCTAGTCCCTTACTCTATACCTAACCACTATGGTTATACAGACTATAGCTGCCTGTTGAAGGCTTAAAATCTAGTATTAAAATAGAATTAACTTAAAAGAAAAAGAGAAATAGGGCTACACATGTAGTATTAGTAAAGAATAATGTTATTTTTCTCACCCTGACACATAATATGCCTTGTTTTTTATAAATTCGTATGTAAGTATACATATATTGTATATACATACGTTATATGTTATTGTACACATATTGTAAACATACACATAAACAGAAGAAGACATTTGTAAAGCTATCTACCAACATTCTTATCAAAGGCTAGTAGAAGTTACCTCTAGAGGGTCTGGAGAGATGGCTCAGAGGAGTACAAGCATTTGCTGAGCAACAGCTGATGGGAGTNCGGATCCTAGCATCCAATAATAAAGCAGGCATTCCACACACATCCAGTATGCCAGCTCCATGGAGCATCACTGGGCTTGCTGGCTGAATAAAACAAAGGCTTTAGTTCAGGGAGAGACCCAGTCTCAAAGAAATGGGCAAGGGATGATGGAGGACACACAATGCCCCCTCCCGGCCTCTGCACATGCAGAAGCATGTACAGCACATGTACATACACACACACACAGATACACAAGCATATACAGACACACAGAAACACACACACTAAATAAGCAAATACATTTTAAAGAACAAGTTGTCTTCAGAAAGCGCTGTTAGAAACTTTGGTTTTCTATTGTTTACAGGGGTATATCAGTCAAATAATGATGAAATAGAGATAAAACTATTTCCATTTAGAAAGAAAAGCATATTTAGTAAGTGCCAGATGAGTAATGAGCATTAAAAGCCCAAGTAGAAATCTTAAAAGAAAAAAAGAATTAAAATAGAGAAGGAAATAAATCATAATCCTAAAAACTCATTAGATGGAAGTTGCTGAGTACATTCCCATAATTCCCACAGTAACAAAACCATCACTGTGCATTTCAGAGAGCGTGAAAACTACAGTTTACAGTGACCTCAGCACCTGAGCACAGAAAGATGGGATTCAGGCCTGCCGATTCTGCACAGCATGGAATCACATCCATACTGAGGACATGGGTGGTTCTAATTCCCTTTCCTCTTNAGGAACAGGAACATCCTTTTCTCCGTGCATGTTTCTGTGTCTTCTACTGGATCAATTCAGCTCAGGCCACTTTCTTCTGGAAATATGTTTAAGAAATTACATAAATTAGGCAATTTGTCCAATTTTATAGAAAAAAATACTGATTATGATTACAACCCCACATCCAGGACAAGAAAGAATCAAGGCTCAAATCTCCCTGCTGTCATTTTTTTACCCAATCACGCCATTCCCTTCAGTCTCTGAAGTTGACAGCACCATTGGAGAGACTATGAAGTGTAAGAAGAAATTATCTCAAAGCCAAAAGACAGAAAAAGAATTAAAACCGGCTATAAGTCAAACAAAGGGAAGCATTGCTACAGTCTTTGCCTTTTTCTGATGTAATAATCATTGTGGAACGATGTTAGTAAAATGCTACTTTTAGGTGTTGCTTAGTCAGCAATGAGTGGCTAGGCTATTTGGACAAACTCCACACATAAAGCAGAAAAAGTTAATGCAATACATACTCTTAATCCCTTTCATCAGAAAGCAGACAAAACAATTTAAACAATATATCAAATAAACACTAACTAAGTGACTCAAATGGAAAACTTCTGAGTTGCTTTAGCTCCAAGGCATCTGCTAATCTCGGAGAAACAGATCTGCTTGTGACATCAAGGGACACTAGAAAACAAAACTTAAAAGAGAAGCTGAATCAAGGCTATGTGGGCAATAGACTCCCCACGCTACTAACCTGGCCATCACCAAGAAGATAAACCACAAAATACCCACTCACCTCTTCCCACCTAGTGGACTACAGAAGAGGAAGCTGAATCAAGGCTATGTGGGCAATAGACTCCCCACGCTACTAACCTGGCCATCACCAAGAAGATAAACCACAAAATACCCACTCACCTCNTCCCACCTAGTGGACTACAGAAGAGGTAGCTTATCCCAAGCAGAGCAGAAAAAAAAAAAAAGAGAATAAGCTGTAAACCATGAGGAAGCAATTGCAAGGATTCATGTCATTGACTTTGACACACTCAAGTGATTGAAACCTGTAATGTCAACTTAAAATAGCTCTTTAGAAATAAGGAATACAGAGTTAGTTGTTGGTACTGGGAGTTATAAGAAAAGAAATACACTCTAAGGAAAACCAGCAGAAATCAGAAACTCTGATAATATTGTAATATTAGACATTTTAATGATCAGAAGTACACTATTAAAAACTATACTTCTATGTTTAAAGAAGTAAAATATNAATTTGATTATCCCTCCCCATAGTCCCTTCTCTAAAGACCTACTGAAAAATCCATATGGAAACTTACTACCTAAAATATTTACAGATGTAAGAGGAATTTTTAAAAAGTTACCATTATAATAGGGGAAAGAATACCCAAACTCAACATATATGCTACCAAATAAAACCCCCAGTACTGGGAATGGATTACATATTCTTCAGTTGCTGTCTAATAGGGTTCCATAGGCACTCCCAAACATTGCAAGCTATTGTCAATATTATTGGTTGCCCCCCACAACTTGATGGCAAGACCCTGTTGCTAAAATACCACATACTCATGTCACAGAACTCAGAGGGATTTGGCCAGTATTCAAAGGAATCTTTGCCTCTACCAACAAGTATTCACACCACTTAAAAGTGCTAAACAGGCTACCAGAAGAGAAAAGTAGCCATCAGTCTGACCCAGTTATGAACGCTGTGAGTTACAATACTGACTGGCCTGCAAGATATGCCGGCTGGTGCATAAATGCTATGGAAGTGATCAACCACTTTTTAAAATTGCATTTAAGGCCCACTCCACAAGATGAAACCCATACCTGACACTGTTGATGAAGTCAGGCCTGAAGCTTGGTAGGTCATGGGCTTCAAGAGAAAACCTACTACTATTATTCTGTTACATGAACGTAGTAATAAAACAACTCCTAATGACATATTGCTATACCCATAGATCAATGCGTTGCTCAACCCTCATCTTGCAGTAGACGGAAATTGACACAGAGAATCACACTGGACAATGTGTAAAGAATAAGAAACTTTGGAATTCTGAGTCCTAAATGGGATATATGTATCATACCCACCCCCTCAAGGCTCAGAGATCTATATGGAAGAGGGGGTGGAAAGATTATAAGAGCCAGAGGTGGTGGTCAATTCAAGGGAAGAGCATTTCCCAAACAGAACTGAGCAGATGCACATTCATATGACAGCATGCACAGGACCTACAGAGGTCAAGACAGATCAAATCCAAGCATGGGGGAAGGAAAATGGCACAAAGTCTCGCCCCTACCCAAGAGCTATTTGCAATTGATACCCCTGGGAGAGGAAAAATCAATTTTCTTGGGTGGAATGGCACTGGGTATATCAACCACACCCCAGGGCAAGCCCTATGCTCAGGAATAGTCAGCCAACACAAACCAGTCTCCATTTTTTTTAAAGATTTATTTATTACGTATACAGAAGAGGGCGCCCGATCTCATTACAGATGGTTGTGAGCCACCATGTGGTTGCTGGGAATTGAACTCAGGACNTCTGGTAGAACAGTCAGTGCTCTTAACCTCTGAGCCACCTCTCCAGCCCCTCCATNTTTTTTGTTAACATTGTTTGCTTGTTTTTTGTTTAAGAAAGAGAGAGGCCATGAAGTTGGCTAGGTAGGGAGATAAGGGGAAATCTGGGAGGAGTTGAGAAAAAGAAAAGAATAAGGCCAAAATATATTGCATGGAAATCTCAAAGAATAAATAAAAATTGTATATATATACATATATATATACATACTTATATATATATATATATATATGGAATTAATTCAAACTATGGAAAACTATAAAAATGTTAGCATTTTGAAACAAAATTCAACTGTATTTCCATAAATAAAAAATACAAAACCAAACACTTTAAACATAACTACAGATTGCACAGCTGTAGATGAAAAACAGAACAAATAGAGAATGTGAACACAACTTTATCCAGAACACAGAACAAACACCTGGAAAAGACAAGAGGGAGGCAGATGTGGAGAGATGCTTGAAGACATATTTTTACATTTTTAAATAGGTATTAAAAGTGAACAATATTTGAGGCAATATTTGAGACATCAAGGGGCAGAGAATTTTCCATAATTGTTGAAAGATCTCATTCCACAGCTTTAAAAGTTAAATGAAACTAAAACAAGGAATTGAAAAGAGTTCTAACCTAGATATAGCACAACAAAACTACATGAAAATAAAGTTAAGTAAATCTGAAAAGTAAATCCATTTTCTATAGGGAAGTTGCAACAACTAGACAGACTCCTGACACCCCACTGTAACAATGGAAAATAATGACGGATTCATGTACTCACTTACCTAGNATGATGAACCTCCTACCTAGAATTTTAAATCTCCCTCTCACCTGAATCTTCCAACAACAGGAGTGAGATAAAGACAGTTTTATCTTTAATAAAAATTGAGACTGCCCACAAAATCAAGTTCTAAATTAGGGACCTTGAACAACAGACGGATGTCTCTTTAGGAAAGTTAAATACTCAGAAATGAATGAAGAACCAAGAATGTGCAAAAGCAGAATTAAGAAGCGTCTTCTCTTAGAAATTTAAAAGTAATCACAGTTTAGGTTCTGGAAATAAAGTGAGAGGAATTTCAAATCTTTTACTTCAAGTCACATTGTATGACTTTCGCATGGGGAGTCTGCCTCTTCTCAGCCAGAATAGAGAAGGAAATAACTCCACCCAAGTCCAGCTTCGTGAACCAAAGAGCCTATAGAAGTTACTTCCTGGGACGTGGGAGACTCAGGCAACTGCACAGTGGAAAAGTCCACCCCAGCACGAGTGACAACTCATGACAGCTGCATTATTGGAATTCCCTATGTTTAGTCCACACTCANCCTCCTATGTACTCCAGCTCTTTTTGATGTTGCAACTTCACCTAGGTCAGGATTCATAGGTATCCTAGAGTAGGTTTACAGGCGGGTGGGGGTGGGGATGCAGGAGGGAGTGAATACATGGAATCTCAGACCCTGTGCGTGGGCCCAGTCTCCCCAGGATCTTGTGTGGGTAACCACAGCTGCTCTGACTACAAGACAGCAATAGGATGTCATGTGAAAAGACAGAGTTTTCATGAATTTTAGTCTTGGATATATTTTCCTGTTACTAATAACCTCAAACTTCAAGTGGGATATTGAAATTACTGTTTTAATAAGGATTAATTGCAGAATACTAGGATAAACATCAGAGGTCTTAAAAATACATTACCATGAAATATATGTTGAGTTCTCTTATGATAATAAGTATTATAAAAGGAACAAAAATGACCTGCTATCTAACCTCCATTGTTCTCTGTAAAACTTGAAATGACTTATACAAACTCTCTCTGAAACTCATTTTCTCTGCTTACAGAATGAGGACAAGAGAACCAACCTCCCATGGCTGTGGGAGTCAAGATAGTAGATGTGCATCCTCATGGTGCAGACCTGTAACCCCATCATTTAGGAGGCTGAAGTAGGAGAATGCCATGTTAGAGGCCAGCCATGAGTGGCAGCATACACAAAACCCATGGGTTATCAGTGGTACTCAGTAGACATTCCATGAATCTAAGGAAATGTAAATATGCTTGTCTTGTCTAATGAAATCATTTTAATGCATTGTGTCAGAGAAACTTACAGTTAACGTAAGTAAAACGTAAAAGGAGAAGAAAGAGGAGGAGAAGGAAGAACTATTTGAGAAGAGGGGAATTGGGGACAAGAGACAGAAATAGAGTGACTATGATCAAAATGCATTATATACAGTTCAAAATGTCATGATGAAACATATGATTCTGTATACTCAATATATGCTAATAAAAACTTAAGAGCTAAAGAAAGCCTGGACCCTTACTATTACTGAATCACCATGTGCCCTAGCACTGTCTGCTCCTGGACCACTTCGGTTTCTATAACAAACCCACCACTGCTAGCCACTTCAGTTTTGCAGAATGATGTTGTTGGGTTATACGCTACATTGCTTGGGATTCTGTAGAAGATAAGATCAACAGAAGAAAGCTATCTGTGCAGGCAGAAAGAGTTATGAGGAGATACACTGTAAGAGGCTAAATGCCTGTGTCTATCATCAGCACATACCAGAAGCTTGAGAACCAGAAAATCCAAGGTGTCACTTCTAGACTGGGAGCCAGCAAGGTGGAGACCCTAGAAAAGCTAAGATTTCAGTTTTATTACAAAAAAAAGAGAATATGTGTGAGCAGAGTATGATATCACACATCTATAATCCTAATACTCAGAAGACAGAGGCATAGCACAGAGTAAGTAGAAAATGCTACAGCAAGCTGCTTTGCAACAATCACCTGGATGATATTAATCCCACCAGTAGAGGGATTGCACTGTAAGTGTATTTCCATTTACCAACTCCAATGCCAACTCCTCCCAATGGGTTGGCATTCTTAAACTACCCCGATGACTCGCTTCTCTTCAAGGAAAAAGAGATCCATGGAATAGAATCGGGTCTAAGAGCATAAAACAATATTATTTCATAGTGTTAAACCCAGAATAGTTCCTGAGTCTTCAAGGGAAATGAGAAAATATATTTAATGAAATAATATCATCAAGGTACACAGGATACGAACCCCAGGGGTTTTAGTCAATACTACTGCTCCACCGCGACCCTCAACAACTTCCAATGCCTTTCCCATCATGGCTTGCAGCCAGTCATATATAGAGATGCTCCACCTCATCTTCACCTACTAAGCTTCTGTACTTAGAGAATACAATTCACCAAAATTATTTTTGTTTCCATTTCTATTTCTATTCCATGTTTTTTCACAAGTACTGTAATGAAGCTGCTATACAGTAGATCACAGAAGCACCAATGAGCTGCACTAATGTTCAACTTTGCTAGATGGAAAACCACTCACACTGAGGTTTGATTTAAAAATATCATTCCTGTGANATACATGAGATCCTAATATAATGATGTCCTTTGAAAAGGGGGCTTTCCAGAGAATTCTCTAGAATTTTCATCAGCTCAGCAGGTACCAGAGAGTGAATAGCTAGTCAAAGTATATGTTAATCAGGAACATCAGTCCTAACACCCAAGTGATCATTTTTCCATGCGAGATTTTAAATTCTAAGCACATTCACGTTACAAGACATTAAAGGCTTTGAACAGTCACTCTATGAATTACAGCCATGTCCTGCTTGGGAAGCCAGTGAGTAGTTCTTTGCACATCAAAAGATATTGCAGACAAATTCTTCATCTCTCTCGATGTTAATGTTGGCCTTGGCTGATCCTTCATCAAAGACTAGTATAATGTCTTTTTAAATGACCCTTTCTTGCCTTGCACAACATTTGCAGACTAGGTATTCAGAAGAACATTTTCAAGTTTCTGGGAAGAGCTACAGCATGTTTCAAGTGTTCGTTCTCTCCATCCTAGGGAGACACAATATACACATTTTCAAAAGCCCCCCAAAGTGTCTCAGAAATAACAATAGAATTCCTAGAGAGCCTAGAGGTACCAAGTTCTTCAAGTGCAGATGCTCAGAGTCTGAATTATTTATTTTTTACCCAGAAAGTAGCCCACTCAGTGGGACCTTCCCTTTTTAAGCACCCACTGTCCTTTCCTTTCCTGTCGTAATGATAAACAGCATCACCAGCACTCCACAACTCAGCAGCAGCAGGAGACCCTGCAGTGCTCAGTTGCTTGGAAATTCTCAACCTTTCATTCTGCCTATCTATACTCATCTGCTACCTCCCCAAAAATATGCCTGCTTATGTCCATCCAGGCAAAATAACAAAATACTTCCAAGCAGATAATTTATAAACATATATATGACTGTATTATTCAGTTCTAAAACTAAAATGTTCAAGACTAGTGTGTTAGCAGATTCAGTGTCTGGTAGTAACTCACCCCTCTCTCTGCATCATCAGAAGCTGGAAGGGACAAAGAGATTCTTGGTTCTTAGGGTACTACTACCATTCATGTCACATTTGATACCTTCAACCCTCTCCTGACGTCACTGAATTGGGGAGGACATTTTGGGCACACAGATATTCAGACCATGGCACTCTCTACGTGGCTGTCTATCTCTATCCATGTTTCCTCCTCCCCTCCCATCCCCCCACCTCTCTGCCAGTATGTGTGTACCCATCTCTGTTGCTCTCTCTGTGCATCTGTCTCTGTGCCCTTCTATATTTCTCTCCTTCATTTCTCTGTTTTGCTCTAGATGTTATTTATAGTCAGGATATAAAAAGTGCCCCTAAAATTCATGTTTTGAAGCCTTGATCCCCAATGCAGTGTTTAAAGGTGAGACTTAGGGGAAGTGATTGAGTCCAGAGGGCTCCGGCTTAATCAGTGGATTGGTCCATTGATGGATTCATAGTTTGCTGGCATTACTGGGGAGTATTGGAAACTAGGCAATAAAGCCTCGGTGGAGGAAATAGGTCACTAGAGGTGTGCCTTGGAGAAGATGCCTAGTCCCCAATCCCTCCATCTCAGTCTGTGCCACTTGGCCACCATAATGTCAGTTTCTTTGCTTGACCACAAGCTGTCTACTATCATACAGAAGCCCAGAAGCAGCTGGGCATAGTGACCATGGACTAAAATCTCTGAAATCGTGAGAGAAATCTCCCTTAAGATGTCTTCTTAGATATTAGTACAGTGATGGAAAGGTAACACCTTGTCTCTCCCTCTACTTTCCCTCCTCACTCTCCCACCACACTATCATTACTGTCTTACCTTTATGCGGGATGGAGAGATTAACCGCTACAGGCNGTTTCATGTCTCCCATACTATACAATGAAAAGTTCTACCTGAAAAAACAAATGTCTATGCTGAGACATTAAAAATCTTATTAGAAAATAAAATTCCAATGCAAATACAAATTAATTTCTCATTACCCTTTATATCTAACACTTCACCTAAGGATCCTCAACATGTAATGAAGGCTCCATTTCATTTCTTAGACAACTGATTCAGAATATCTAAACAGTGACGCTCATATCCATCGGCACAGCTGCCACTAGGTCCAGGTGGATTTA
>LZPO01044569.1:44342-57965 GCA_001675575.1 Neotoma lepida | reverse complement strand
TCTGCCTCGGGAATGCTAGGATTAAAGGCATGTGCTACCACTGCCTAACCTCTATGTTTAATCTAGTGGCTGTTCTGTTCTCTGACCCCAAATAAGTTTTATTAGGGTGCACAATATTTTGGGGGACATAATAAATTGTGTACCCTAATAGTTAAGACCTCCCTTTTAAGGCATGGTCTGGAGCCCCTTAAAAAATCTGGGATGCTACGTGACCACTCCCTCCTGCTCCTGCTCCTGCCATTTTGGGATCGCTGAGGTCTCGGAAGACAGACTGAAGACCGAGCCAGATTTCTCCGCTGGATCGTGTAGCTATCCTGTTCAACCCTGTATTTGCTCCCTCCCCCCTATTCCGTAAATTGTTTCTAAAATAAAGCTATCTTGATAAAATATATAAATAATTGAGCTGGCCATCTAATTACCATAATATACTGCTTTTACTTTTTACTTCAAGAAAGAGTCTCACTAAGTTATCTAGGCTGGACTTGAACTTATGATTCTTTTGTCTCTGTGGGGATCCCTGCCAAGTAGCTGGGATTATAGGTTTTTGTCACTGTGCACAGCTTAGACAACTTCTAAAGACTGGTTAATTTTCGTAACAAACAGGACTCAAATAGTAAAGTCATTATTTCTTGATTTTCTACTAGTTATGGGGAGGTAGACACTGACAGGGAACCTTCTAGTGCAGTTTGTTGAGGAGCAAATTGGTGGAAGCTTTGCCATCTTCAATATTTGAATTCTATGGTAGCCTGGATAAGTGTCTCAATTTGAGGCAGCCACCAGGAAAGCGGTCTGATGAATAAGGCGAGGAAGTATTTTCAGAGAAAGCTGAAGTAGTGCTCTTGGCTGTGTACCATGGTTCATTAACTAGACCTGCAGCTGATGGTCTCCTGGTCCCTGAAAGGAAGGAGATGTGAATGCTGTGTGGTCGGCAGTCTCGTCCATAGGCACTCCCATTTTGGTCCAGGAGTTGTGGTTTCTAGACATAGCTATTAGCTAGCTATGATAAAGTAACTCAACATTCTGAGTCCAAATGAGAAAGATTTGGATAGCTTTTACAATGTGGAGGAGGTATAAAGTGGCAAGGATATCAAACCACACAGCAAGATTCAACATGGTTGCATAGGTGTATGCTGCTGGCTGTGAATGGCTGGAATTTGGATCCTGGAGTGGGTGACAATGTGCAATGTCCCCATAGGTTGCTGGGTGGAATCCTCTAGGAATAGCAAATTTATTCAATCACTTGCAGCTCTAATTTACAATGATGCATACGAAGCAATTCAGCTAATCTTTACTCTAACAAGAGGCCCATTTGGGGAGAGGAGAGTGGAAACTATAGTCTGTCCAGTATGTTCTTCTGTCTCCTAGTCATAGAACAGAGAAAGGAGAACTAATCTTGATGGCATTATTTAAAGGTGTTTGAAGATATGAAAGAGCCAAACATCCCTGGATCATAAGCCAACATTTTGTTGTTAGCTTTTACTATCTTGAAATGTAATTCTGCTATTAGCAGTAGACAGTACTGACTAATTAAAGTGCTTTGCTTGAAGGTAAACTTGAACTAACCAAGCCATTCGAATACTATGTTGTTTGGCTTTCTATTACTATAATAAATAATTGGAACAAGTCCACTCAAAATAGGAGAAGTTTATTTGGACTCAACATTGGAGGGTTCAGGCCATGGTTAGTTGGGCCTAGTGTTTTGTACCTATGGTATAGAAAGACATCATGGTGAGAGTTACAGGAAGCCACTAGCCTTATGTCAGACAGATGAAGCAAGAGAGGAAGAGATCAGAGCCACAGTCCCCATTGAAGGTTCATTCCCAAAACCTAAACAAGGCCTTTCATGAGGCTGCACCTCTCAAAGGCTCCAACTCACCGGAAGAGATGAAACCCTCAATGCATGGGTCTTTGGGATGTAATGGTTCTTATCCATTGTCGACTTGACAGGATCTAGAAATCATCAGAAAACAAACCCCTGAGGCTGTCTGTAAGGGAGTTTCTAGCTTGGATTAATTAAGATGGGAAGACCCACACTCAATGAGGGTGGCACTCTTCCCTGGGCTGAATTCTTGGACTGTAATGAAAAAGCAGAAAACTATTTGGGTGAAGGCATTCATCTCTCTCTCTGCTTCCTGGCAGGATACAATGTGGCCAGCTGCCTCAAGCTCTTTCCACCATGCCTCCCTGCCGTGATGGACTGACTGTACTCTCAACCTGCCAGCCATACTAAAGCCTTCCTTCCTTCCTTTCCTCNAGTATTTTATAAAAGCAAAGGGAAACATAGATAACACAGGAGACATTACAGATTCAAACTAGAGCAAACGTGAAGAAAATTCATGGCAGAGTCTTGGCTCAGAGTTAAACAGGAGGATAGAACAACATGAGGATCTGGAAGCAGCAGTTGGAGATACCCTTTTACCTTTTTCTAGGACATTATCAAATTATGTCCTGATTCAGTTGCCTTCTAACCACAAATGGGACCACTGTGTGACTCCTCAGATTCCTAGAAGAGGATGTTCCACTTGGTCCTACTGGGTAGGCATCTTGACCCATAGACAGTGCTTCTCAACCTCAGCATGATTGACACTTTCTTCAATATAATTCCTTGTTTTGCAGAACTTTCCTGGACGTTGTAAGCTGTTTGAGCAGGCTCTTTGGCCTCTACCCACTAAATGCCACTAGGATCAACTCCGTCTCTTACCAAATGTGTAATTGTGCATGGGCCCCCAAACAGGAAATGTCAACATGGCTGCTGCGTGTCAGAGGTGACTCATCTGAGCAGTTGTACTAGCAGAAGTCCACTTAATATTTCTCACTTGAAATTTTTTTTCTTTCTGTTGTTTAAATGTGTACTTGAAATTTTCATACAAAGAAGTTTGATCATATTCTATACTCTACCTCTAGATCCACTTCCCTGTCCTACTCACCCAGCTTTGTGTCTTTGTTTCTTCCCCCTAAACCCATTCAATCCAATGCGTGCTGCTCATATATTCTTTGGAGTGAGGTTATCCAAAGGAGCATGGTCAACCTACCAGAGGTTCCATCCTTAAAGACTACTGACAGTCCCTCTCCCTGCAGCTATAACTGCCAGTAGCTCCCATTCCCTAAGAATGGGAATTTGTGCCAACCTTTCTTTTCTATGCTGGGATTTTGTCCGTCTTGAATTTGCCCAGGTATGATGCTTGTTCTTACAGCCACTATGAGTTCATATGTGCAACTGTGCTCCTGTATCTGGAAGACAATGTCTTCTGGTGGTCATCCACCACCTCTGGCCCTTACATTCTGTTGTTCCCTTTTTCTGCACTGATTCCTGAGCCTTGGGAGAACAGGGTGTGCCACAGGNGTTCCATATAGGACTAAGAATTCTGCATTAACTTATTCTCTGCATCTTGACCAGGTGTGGGTCTCTGTGCTAATTAATATTTACTACAAAAAGAAACTTCTCTGATGAGAGATGAGAGATCTATTAATCTGTGGGTAACTATAAGGCATTAGGAGTAAATTTAATACTGTGCCCAGTTAGCGGAATAATAGTAGTAGATTCTCCCCTAAGGTTCCTCTATATGACCTGTGTAGCCACAGGTTCTTTGTCTCAAAAATGGTGCCAGATATGGGTTACATATTGTGGAGTGGATCTTAAATCTAGTCAGGATTCCTATATAGGTCAGATAGATGTTTCCTTTTCTCCTCTGGCAGCCTGCCTGGCACCTACCAGCATTAGGAAAGCTAGCCAGTAAGGAGGAAGCTTCCAGGTCAATAGCAGCTTGATTTCTCCATGGTCTATGACTGAGACACGTGGTATCTTCAGCGATAGAGTCTTACTGTATCCTTCACTTGTCTTATTGCTCCAGCTAAGACTCAAAGCATTATATTAAGCAGGGGGTGGGAGATACAGGGACGTCCTTGCTATGGTCCTGATTTTAGCAGAAATTCCTTGAGGTTTCTCCACTTAACAAGGTGTTGGCTCTGTGCTTGCTGTATATTGCATTTATTATGTGGAAACATGTGGCCTGTGTGCTCAGATTCTCCAGGGCTTTTGTCATNAAGTGATGCTGGATTTTTTTTCAAAGGCCTTTTCTGCATCTACTGAGGCGTTTGTGTTGTTTCTATCCCTGAGTCTATTTATATGGTGGATTACGTTTGTTGATTTACATATGTTGAATCATCCCTGCACCTCTGGAACGAAGCCATCTTGATCATGGTGGATGATCTTTTTAATGTGTTATTGAATTTGATTTGCAACTATTTCTTTGAGAATTTTCCATCCATGTTCATCAGAGTTATTGGTCTATGAAATATATATTTGGGCTTCATAAAAAGAGTCTGTAAATATTCCTTCAGACTTTAAACTCAAATGCCTTTAGACGTCTCCATATAGATATCCTAAAATGAAAAGCAGAGCTGTATTTCTTCTTGAGTCTGCTCCATCTCTAGTCTCACTGTACTGGTGAGAAGCAGAACTGTTTGCTTCTTCTTCCCAAGCTGGAAAAATGAGCATTAGTTCATCATCTCTATCTCCTCCATCCTCCTTTCAGAGAGCCAGTTCTGTCCAGTGTGTCTCAAAACTATCTTTCCTGGCCTCCTAATTTCCAGTCTTAGACCAGCTCCCATAGGGTGTGTGTGTGTGTGCATGTGTGCATGTGTGTGTGCGTGTGTGCATGTGTGTGTGTATGAACGCACGCACATGCGTGCACGCATACACATACANGTGGGGTGTACATGCACATGCATGTGGAAATCTAAGATTGACACTCTGTGTCTTTCTCTCTTGCATTGAGGAAGAGTCTCTCCCAGAATAGAGAGCTCACAGTTTCAGCTAGCCTGTCTAGGAAACTTGATTCAGAGATTGCTCTGCCTCTGGTGTGGTAGGACCACAGGTGTGTCACTGTGCCCACTGGCATTTATGAAGATTCTGGGAAACTGAACTCTGGTCCTCAAACTGTAAATGCAAGTGATTTAGCTGGTAAGCTATCTCTCGATACCCACAGCCTTTTAATAATGGGCTTTGATGACACCCCATTAGTGCTCCCTACCACTGCTCCCCTTTGCTAACCAATTTTCACATCCCAGAAAGATCTCCCCGAACTGATGCTCAAAGCAGCACTTCCCTGCTTAAAGCAGTGTGTGGGCTCCTTTCTAATTCAGCTTCCTACGATTTTATTTTTATTTTTTAGTTGCTTGAATGTGTGTGCATGAATGGACACCACCTCTTGCAGATGCTGTGGAGGTCATAAGAGGGCATTGGGTGCCCTGCAGCTACAGTTACAGGCAGTTGTGAGCTGCCCAGTGTGCGTGCTGGAACCGTGTGAGTCCTCTGGAAAAGCAGTAACCTGCTCTTCCCCAGGCGCCATCTCTTCAGCCCCAACTTGCTAGAGTGAAACATGACATCATCACTGTCTTGACTCAGATTCCTTTTCCTTTCTTTTATTGGTCTTTCCTCTCTCTTCCCCAATCTTTTGTGTTGACCACAGAAATATTTAAGAACAATGACTGTTTCTAAAAATACGCCACTTTGAGGGGCATGCCTTGTATAGGAACTATTCTTTTCCTTGGAACATCCTTTGATTCTTCTAAGAGACACTTCTTTTTCTTGTGTCCCTGCAGGATGCTGTCCCTGACTCTGTTGTGAAGTTAGTTGCTCCTGTCTCACAGTTATTTGTGTCCCTCTCTATTAACACCTGGATGGCAGATTTGGACTGGCATGTCTCTCTGTAGTCCCAGGAATTCCAGTTTGTATAGAGAGCAGTGACATCTAGACAGGCCTTAACAGAGTCCAGGGCATGTAGCAGGCATGCACCATAATGTTGTTGAGTATGTTTATCCATTAAAGGTTTAGGCTGCTACTCTGAAGACAGCATATGGGCTCTTGGACCTGAGTTCTGATCCTGTCTTTTTATCCACTGCTGTGTGACATGAGCAGGCTACATTGCTCCCCTGGCCTCTTTCCCACAGAGACAGGCATGCCATCTACACAGAAGCTCTCCATCACCATGAAGCTTCTCAATGAAGGTTGAAGAAGCACTTGCTTGTGAAGGAAATGCTTACCCCAGGACCTCTGAAAGACCTGAAGAGCTGCTGGCTGCTGTTCTTCTCATCACTGTCATCATTCCTATCTACTCAGACCCTGTCAAAAGGCATTGAAATGTGCTCTTGAAAGGCCATTACAGACTCCTACTGAGGCAGGCCAGAAAAACTACTCAGATTTGAAGGGGCACAGTTTGTGACATCATCCCACACACCAGGCAGGCACAGTACATTAAGGGGGAGGGGAGAATAAGATCGCAGAACCAGAGTGATTGGACACTTGGAAGCCAGAGCGCTCCTCAGTGTGAATCTGAAGACCATCACATGTACACTCTGATGAGGACACAGGTAAAGATGGACATTTGCCTTTAATCTACTAACCAACCTTTGCAAATTTTCCCCTGGGGCTCAGTTTCCCAATCTATAAAATGGGCACAAAATTATTATATATCTGTCTAGTACTCCAGTGGGTGAGACATTGTGTTGTTACATGATGCTGTGGAGCTTTAGAACGCAATACAAATGTAATGGTATTTGTTTCTCAAAGTCCATGGTAATTGATCCTCACTGTGTGTCCAGGAGAATGGGCTGAGCTGAAGCCACACATGATGTGCCTCTTGATTCGTTTCCTGCTGACCAAATACCTGAGGCTAAAGGATTTATAAACAGGGAAGGTTTCTACAGCTCACAATGGTGGAGTTCAAAAGCACGGTAATGTTGGAAACATCATTTTTAACTGTGTCCCAGTGGGACGATGTCCCAGACTCTATGAGTCATATGGCAGGGACCAACGTGCTAGTGACAAACAGGTGTGTTGGAGGAGGCAGAACACTAGCGGAAAATGTGCTCCACAAGAACACACGTGTGCAGTAACAGATCCAGTTTCAGAACGCCCAACTCACTTCCAAAAAAGATGAGAGCAGAGACCTGTAACACGGTCACCTCTTAACACCATTGCACAGGCAATCATAGCAGCGTGGGTTTATGAGGAGGGAAGAGACTATATCTGGAGGACTCAGAGAACTCTGCTACAAACTGACCTATCAAATAATTTACTGCAAACAAGATTGATGAGATGCACATTAGTGTGCACACTAAAAACACATCTTAGAGTCCTTAATGAGAGGAATTGCCAAGGCCCAGGTAGGAGGAGACTATGACCTAATGTCACATGGGGAGAACCCAGCTGTGAAGTGTGCTTATACAAAAACGGGCATCAGGAGTGTTTTCACAGAGAAAATCCCATAGCTTAAGATTTTCAGTAGAAATGTTATGCCCTGGTGGCAAAACCCCCAAAAAGACCACCTGAGACACAAACTCTCCTAAATGCAAAAGCAAGGTTTATTGGAAGTAGTACAAGCCGCTGCAGGGACCTCGTCAAGCACACCGGCACAGCAGTGGCCAGAGGAGGTACCTCCCCCTCTATAAGCTCAGTTTTTAAAGGCAAAAACCACAAAGTTACATCAGTTAGGGGGGTCCAGTACGGGTACAATTCTGATTGGCTCAGGCCTAGGGGCTTTCCAAAGTTCTTCTGCTATCTTAGCTTTGCGATTTGGCTGGTTGTTTGTCAAACTTTTTATGGGCTATCTCCTGTTTTGGGACATTCGGTGGTTAATCAGTCGCTACTTAGATGGCCCTCAACCATCCTGACTTTGTACTTCTGAGTTCCTGTAACCTACGTCAGCAGTTCTGGGAATTCGAAATTTAGGCCTGTTTCAAGCTGAGGTTAGGGTCTTGCTTAAAATAGAGGAGCTTTGGCTCTTCAGAAATACATTAGCCCCGAATGTGTTATTTCTTACATTGCTAGGACAAAACACCTGACAAAAGCAACCTTAAAAAGGAAGGGCTTGGTGTGGCTCACAGTTTAAGGGTGCGATTTGTCCAGGAGAGGAGGGCGTGGCAGCGGAGAGGAGGACGTGGCAGCAGAGGGGGCGTGGCAGCAGAGGGGAGGGCGTGGCAGCAGAGAGTGGAAGGTGTGGCAGCAGGAGTCTAGGACACTGTTCATTTCGCATCCGCAAACAGGCAAACAGAGAAAGATGCTCAGCTCAGCTCAACTTTCTCCTTTTATCCAGCCCATGAAACACCACCCCCACCCACCTCCACCCCACCCATCCCTGTCTATGGAAGGTGAATAACCTAATCTGAATAATCCCTCATAGGCATGCCCCAGGGCTTGTCTCCCAGGTAACTCTAGATCTCAGCAAGTTGACAGTCAATGTGAGCCATCCACAAGCCCTTAATATGGGTCAGCCACATCCTTAGATGCTAAAGGCACTCCTATTAAACCTTCCTTAAACTCTAAAAAGGTAGATACTACAAACCCCATCTGGGTGGGGGTGGGCAGAGGGTAGGGGTTGATGGGGGGTGTGGAAAATGAAGCCCACAGAGGTTTGGTGATTTACCACAGGTCAACACAGCATGTATGTGGTAAAACAAAACTTGAACTTATACCATACTCCAAAGGTGATTCTTTGCAACCTCCTGCCTCATGTTCTATGCATACTTGTTCCTTGAATATGAAAAGGCTCAGTCACTCCTGGGCTTTGCTAATTTAGATTTCACAGCCAACTCTACTGCAGCTAGAATATGATGCCCTTAGGGCTTTTCCCCAGCTGAAGCCCTCAGTGGGATTACAGAGAGGAGGCAAATGAGCTTCTAGCCTAAGAAAGAGGGAGTGTGGAGGAGGCAAGGCTGGAGGAAGCAAGTCTGCAGGCTACTTTTCCAGTCAGAGCCAAGGAAGGTCAAGGTCGGTAGGAAATTCCAAGTAAGAAGCTGAAGTACTTAGCTGCCTGCTAAGGGGGGCTGTCAAACAATGACTTAATTAAGGAGTAGACTGCAGAGCAGAGCAAAGCACAAAACTTCTGATAAGGCCAGCAAAGCACCATGGCTAAGTGTGGGGCCTATTTCCAAGGAAGAGGTTGGCACCTTTCTTTTGGTGACATCAGGGGTCTCCAGCTGGAGGCTCCTGGGGATCAGCCAGCTCCTGTTCAGACCATTTCCATGGTAATGCTGGCTATTTATTGAGTATGGAAAATGTGCAGTCAACGCGCATGTGTGCCCATGAGTGTCAGGGAACAGAGTGTAGGAGTAGAGCAGAGAGATGGTCATAATCCAAAATTAAAATGTCTAATGCCAAAAAAAAGTCACATCTTTGAAAAATAAAGTCCAAAGTCATTTTGAGATGCAGACAAGTCTAAGAGGCAAAAATAAATGAATTTCTTTTTTAAAGCCCATGCATGGCTTTTGAGAACAAAGGACACACGATTTTATGTTTATAAAAGTGAGCCAGGAATCCATGCTGTCTTTAAATTGGGATAATCATTTCAAGGTTCCCTCTATTATTGCCAAATTAGGGCTGAGGGAGACTGGTAATTTTGTCCAAGAGAAAAATCTACAGTGAACTCGAGGTTAAGAAAGTTATTAATCCAATATTGACAGTGGGGTGTGCTGACAGGCTGACGGCCCATGGGGTGGAGGGGGCATCAGGCGACCCAGAGTTTCTGCCTCGCTTACATCAGCCTCTTTGGGATTAGGTAGAAAAGTCATTGAGGTAGAAGAAATGAGTGGCGGTCACTGCGTGGCAGGAGCTGGCTGATAGTGGAGCTAGGCTTTCTACATGGAAAGATGGTCAACAGGGCATGTGAGCTTGGAAGGAGGAAGCTAGAACATTGGGTTAAAGCAGCATTTGCTTTTCCTTTGTGTGTGTTCATGTGTCTATGCGTGTGTATATTCACACGTGTGCGTGTGAACGTGAAGGTCCGAGGTTGACTTTGTGGCCCTCCTTGGTTATTCCCTACACATTTTTTTAAAAAATAATAGTTGTATTAAATGTATAATAATGGGTTTCCCCATGACACTTTGGTACATGTACATCCCATAAAGCAAGATTCATTTTGTCACAACCACAAGACCCTTTGCTTAGAATATATGTTCATACTGGTTTAAAGAACCGAGAAACAGATGAGTGGTTTTCTTGGTAGTCTGTGCAACTGTGGGTATGTTGCAGACTCCCCAAACCTCAGGATGGGGCCACATTTAGTGAAGGCCTCATGTGCTAGTCGTTGTGCTAAACACTGGGGGAATCAGTGGTGAGCCAGCCAAAGGTCCTCTCCTCAGGAAGCTTACCTTCAACTAGGGAGGAGAGACAATGTGTGTTCTTATTTCATCAGGGAGTAAGGGAGGACTAGGCATGGGAAGGATGGGAAAGGATGGGTAGGCTTTGGAACGTGTGTGTTTACAGAGTTTTTTCTTGGGAGGAAACATTTGAGCACTCAGATGGGGCAAGGCTTCTTAGCCTAGGGACTACTGACATGGGGCCAGAACACCTCTGTTATGGGGGCTCCCTGTGTCGTGTAGGGTGTGTGTCAGCATGCCTGGCCTCTACTTGGTAGAGGATGGAATTGCCTTCCACATCCCAGAGCTGTTAACACAAGATGCCTACAGACAGGGCCTGGTGAGCAAAGGAGAGTGCAACATAGAAGTATATATAGGGCTAGGGTCGGGGAGCTAGGAAGAATGCAGGTCATTTGGGAGTATGGTGGGGCTGGACTCTGAAGTCAGTGAGAAGTAACCCCTCAGAAGTGAAGTCAGAGAAACAGTGCATGGCCAGACCACCAGCACTTGGCTGTGAGAAGACTGGAGGGAGGGGAGAAGAACGGCTGCTGGGAGGTTAGGCAGGAAGGGATCTGACCCAATTTCCCTCTTGAGAGGATCATTCTGGCTGCTGTGAGGAGAATTGGCCTTCGTGACAGAAAGAAAGTAATGGGCCTGTGGTCTGGACTTCTAGGCAAGAGCTGCAGGGGCCACAGTGTCACAGAGAAACTGCGATAATTTGTTGGAAGAACTGAGAGATGAGAATGTTAAGGGAAGTGAGGGGAGCATGGCTACATCTGAGTGAGGTGAGCTATTCAGTGGGGTGGCTGCCGAAGGACAGGCCTGGGAGGCGGGGCAGTGGCAGCATGCTGAGTCAGTGGTTCTCCGGACATACTGACTTGGGTGTGACATCTCAGAATCAAGGTACAAACGTCAAGCTTGACANATGACAAGGGNTCAGTGAGGCAAGAAGAGGAAGCAGCCACATCTGACACTCACATCGTGAAGTTATTTACATTACAAAGGCATACGAGCTATTCCTTTAAATTATGTATTTCTCTCATACAATTAAGATAAATTTAGGAAGAATATTCCATCCCCGTCACTCACTCATGCCATTTGCTCCCCATAATTTCTCACTAAGATGGGAAATCTCGCCTGCAGGAGGAAGTATTTGAGGATCTGGGATCCATGTGGGTGAGATGCTTTAGGACTCTCTTCTGTTTGGTTATCAGACAGTAAATCAGTGGTGGAAGTCATCAGAACCAAGCTCTTGGCATATTTTNTCTATGGTTTCTTCCATCCCTAAAAAGGTACACTCCAGAGAAGATGACAAAGCNTAAGCTGTAGAGGAAAGTGACTTTGAAGGAGTTAAAGATGGCACTTATATTTAGGACAAACTGCCTCCCCCCCAGGAGAGGGGTTGGCTTGGAGTTTAATTAAACAGCTCCCCACTGCTCTCCATGGGGCACACACCACTCCAGTCCCACGGCCTCTATACCTTCAACAACTTTCTTCCTATTTGCAATGCTCACTTTCTCTGCCTTGGCAGTCTGAATTCATACTGCATGTATCATCCAATTATTAATGCATTGATGGATTCTTAGGTTTAGACACTCTGTGGCAAGCACTCACAAGCTTTGGGGGGAAAGGGGCAGAGAGTAAATAGTCCAGAGCTTACAAGCCCCTGTCTGTCATAATCAGACACTTCTTCCCATGCAGTAAAAAAACCACNGCAGACAAATCGTGAACAACCAGTATGACTATAGTCCAATAAAACTTGATTTGCCAAGACTGACCATGCGATTTGGCTTACGGGCTATCATTTGCTAACCACTGCCATGGAGCATAATCTCACAGGATATGAAATCCCTGGAGCGTGGCCTCCATGCACACAGTGCAGGCCCATACTGAATCAATCACTGGAACACAACCTCCAAATCTATTGACAGGTCTCTAGTGTCGTCTTCCTTTAGAATCCATGTTAGGGACTTATGAGTTTGTAATCCCAACTGAGAAAAGATTAAGTTATATCTTCTGCTACCACAGTATTTAATAAACCACACTAAAACCATATGGTTTCAAACAACAGTCATTTATTATTACTCCAAAGTTCATGGGCCTCTGATCTCAACTGGCCTTGCTCATATCTCTGCGGAGCTAGCAGGTTATTTGGGGCTGGCCTTGACTAGAATAATTTGGTTCTGTTCTACGTGGCTTCTCGTCTCTGAAATACTAGCCAGGGCTGGNCCTCATTGTCAGGCTGAAGCAAAGCATGAGAAAGAGCAAGCGTAGGGAGAACAAATAGATGGCTCAGGCCTCTCGAGACAGATGCTCGGAGCTGAGTCTGTCATTTTTACCACACTGTCTTGGCTGCAGCAAGTCATAGACTCGTCCACAATCATACTGAAGCAAGACTCTAATCAGGGCAAAATACTGAGTACAGAGAAGCCATTCACTGGGGTCCTCAATGAGTCAGGCTGTCACCAGGGCTCTCCAACACCAGCTCATTACTGGCACACCTTCTCAGAGGTAGACTGTCACTTAGGCAGAAGGAAGCTTGGGGGAAAAAAATCAATTTATTCTCAGATTCTTTGAAGACCTATGTTCTAAAGTATCAAATTTTTCAAATAGCTAAAAGTAGTTGCTCATTTCCTTCTGTTTGACCATGTCA
Organism: Neotoma lepida; assembly: GCA_001675575.1. Lineage (NCBI taxonomy): Eukaryota > Metazoa > Chordata > Mammalia > Rodentia > Cricetidae > Neotoma > Neotoma lepida. The sequence goes on along the minus strand of LZPO01044569.1, from coordinate 45,175 downwards.
TAGAGAAGTGTCTGTCATTCNCAAGGTTAGAGGACACATTTGTGCNGCAAGGTTCAGACTTATCAGAGATAAAGTATCTAAGAAGTGAAATGGCACCGAAAGTGTCCAGTTGTCCAGCCACAGAAAGAAAAGCAACAAAAGAAGGCCGATTAGAAAACAAAAACACAGCCGGGTGTGGTGGCGCACACTTTTAGTCTCAGCACTTGGGAGGCAGAGGCAGGCTGATCTCTGTGAGTTTGAGGCCAGCCTGGTCTACAGAGCTAGTTTCAGGACAGCCAGGGCTGTCCTGTCTGGAAACAGGAAACCCTGTCTGGAAAAAGAAACATAATAATAATAATAATAATAATAATAATAATAATAATAATAAAATACAGCCCTGAACCCCTGTACCCAGCTTTACCCAGCAGCCCGAGCTAGGCTCCTAGTTCTTACTATTGGCCACCTGTTTGGTTTAGACAAAATATTCCAACAGGAAAGTACAGCTAAAGATTCTTCTTTTCTTCTGTAACAAGCTCCACAGGAACTGTATTNACTTGGACCCCTTAGTTCTAAGTACCAGAAGCCATCTTGAGCAAGCTACAGCACTTGAAAGAAAACCTGGTGTTAGAACACAGTGGCTGTCTCTCAGAAGCCACAGAGAATGGAAGCTGAGCTTCAAGAAGGAGCTGGAACACAGCCAGGGCCCAAGAGAGTGCTCTCTCCTCTCCTCCGGCCCAAGAGAGCGCTCTCTCCTCTCCTCCGGCTTCTTCATTTCTCAGTTTCAGTTCAGCCACGAGCTTGTTCTCATACTTAGGTTCTGGAGGGGAAAATGGCTTCCTATGAGAGAGGAGAGA
>LZPO01044569.1:7743-34258 GCA_001675575.1 Neotoma lepida | reverse complement strand
CTCACTGGACCTGGAACTCACCATTTAGCTACACTGCCTGGCCAGAGAGCTCCAGGACTCCTCCTGTCTCCACCTTTCCAGCACTGAGATCACAGTCACTCGATGATACATCCAGCTTTGTATGTGGGTTCTGGGGATCTCAACGCCCATCTCCAGGCTTGGGTGCTAAGTACTTCATCCACGGAACCATCTCCCCATCTCATCCAATGGATCTTTGAGTTCTCATCCGGTCCCTAGATAGAGCTACTAATATCAATGGTGAATTCTGGCCTGGGGCACAAGTCTAGACACATGTGTCACCTGAGTTGATCTGCTATGGGAATGGCATTATTAATAGCAACGTGATCTCAAGAATTTCTTCTCATATTTTAAAACTGGACTGCTGTCTTGGTTAGAGGAATGCACACTCTGCTCATTCAGTCACACACAGTTTTTAAACTTTAAGATGCTTAATTAGGATCTGGAGAGATGGCTCATCATCCAGAGATGGTCCCTTGTAGAGGACCATAGTTCAGTTCCCTGCATGCACATCAAGTGGCTCACAACTGCCTTTAACTCCAATTCCAGAGGGTCCAACGCCCTCACTGCACCCAAATGCATTTGATGTATATACACACACTCAGGCTCATACATGTATGAAAATGAAAAAAAATGGATCTTTCAAAAATGCTCAATTTAATCAATATTTTTACTAATTAAATTTGTTTTTAAAATTTTCACACATATATGAGGTATACANTGACCACTCTCACTCCTGCAAAGTCTTCTGCTCAGACTAGCCACAGGTGGAGGCTGAGGAGAGTGAGGGACCCAGAAATACTTTGGAAAGAAAGAATGTGCTAGAAAAATACTTCAGTCTTCTCATGACACCAAACTGCTCATTATTTAATATTCTCTTTCTTGTTTTAACACGCCATGTGTTCCATTTAAATAAGAGCATTAAAGTATTCCTCAAGGCTTTTTTTTTTTCATTTTGGTTTTTGGAGCCAGGATTTCTCTTTGTAACAGCCCTGGCTGTCCTAGAACTCACTTTGTAGACCAAGCTGGTCTTGAACTCAAAGATCCGCCTAGTCTCTGCCTCTCAAGTGCTGGGATTAAAGGAGTGAGCTACCATACCAGGCTCCTCAAGGCTTTTAAAAGAAGGAAGTTACCTTTGCTGAAGCTCAGTGCAATGCTGCTGCCTTGGAGGATGCAGCCATCTCTCCATACCATGGAATAAATTCAGGCACANCAGGGACAGCAAACAACTGACAATTGATACCCACTTCCCTATTTGGTTTATATTTGATAATAACCTCATATGATTAGGAAGGTTTGCAAAAATCATCATACTTGTCTCTCCTTTGTGCAACTGAGGGACTACAGAAGGCGAGCAGACCCCTTACAGCCAAAGGAGAAAGCAAAGCATCACACCCCATCCCTCTGTNCATGAAGTTAAAGTCACCGCTGACTGATGGAATCACCAGGGACCTTTTATAACCAGGCTGCAGCCAGGCCCATTATATCACAGTCCCTGGGAGGGCCAAGGCATCACGGTTTCTGAAGTTCTCCACGTGGCTGTAATGTGCACCTGAGGTTGTGAACCATCAGGGTCAGCCGTTAGGTTGTGCTTGGAAACTTGCATCAATGGAACACCGTCCCAAGACCTGTAAACACTTAGCTAAAACAGCTGTTCCCAATGATAGTGTACATATTCCNGGTATTAGTGTCACCAGAAATAGAAAAGAAGTCAGAGCCATGATTTACTCCTTCAAAGGCATTTAAACCGAAGCACTCAAGGATACCAGGCTTTCATTACATACAGGGCTATTNACTGCAGCAGCTTTTTGTAATAGAAACTGTGTCCCATGGGGAACTAGCTAAATATATTGTGGTCAACAGCAGAATAGGTAGCCATTAAGAGAGCAAACTACACATATTACAGAATGACAACTCTGAGCAGGTTTGTCCCAGTCTGAAAGACAACGATCCTTGACTTTTCCAAGCTTACATTAGGGCTCTTGCATGGGCTTAACTCTAAATGAGGATGAACCATGCAAATTCAAATTGTGGGGTTCCTTATTCAAAGACTTATTAAAAATTAAAGACCACAAGAACAAAGTATTAAAACGGGCGGGGGGTCCTTCCTCGGGCGAGGCTCTGTGTGTGGCTGCACAGGCTGCACGTTCAGGAGGAAACAGGTGATCCACGGTGGAGAGAAGAGGGAAAGTGGAGAGTCAGCAGTCGGGAGGTGCAGGGCTGCAAAGGAGAAAGAACAGAGGATGTGAGTTGAAATCTTTAAATGGAGTAGTCAGGGGAGGGGGCCGGGAAGAGTGAGAGAGGACGCAGTGTGGCCATCTGGGNGGAGAGCGGCAGTTGGCGATCAGGGGCTGGCTAGGGCAAAGTCCCGAGGACTTCCCAGAGCGTGGCTGGAGTGCCGAAGACTTCACTGATGCCCCAGGGAGAAGAGTGTGTAGGTGGGCAAGTGGGAAGGTGGACAGAAGAGCGAGAAAGCGTCAGCAGGAACCCGAAGAAAAGGGGAGAGGGAGAAAGCGTCAGCAGGAACCCGAAGAAAAGGGGAGAGAGAGATTTTAAGTGTGTGTACACATCCCTAACATGGAAAAATGTCACAATATCCAAGCTAAAGGAGCCTGGGGCACAAGTCTAAACAAATATAAGTCACCTGAGTTGATCTGCTATGGGAATGGCATTCTTAATAGCAACGTGCTCTCAGGAATTGTATACTGATATTGACCTGTTTGTCAGATTCAAGAGTCTCTTGGTGATGTCTTTAGGGTCTTTTTAGTATAGGTTTGGATTATCTGCAAACTTTTTCCTTTCCTGTTTATNTTTCTTTTCTTTTTCTTGCCTTATTGCTCCNGTTAAGAACTCNAGCACTATATTAAATACAAGTGGAGAGAACCGATAGATACACCTGTCGTTCCCAGTTCTAGGTGAACTGACTCTGGTTTTCCCCATTCAGAGTGTGGGCTACTGTTTCATCATATAGAACTGCACTATGTTGAGGTATGTCCTTTGCTTCTTTAGGGCTTCTATCATGAACGGATGCTGAATTTTGTCAAAGGCTTTTTCTTTCCTATATCAATTCACATGATCATGTGATTTACATCTTTGATTACATTTATGTGCTGTGGTGGTTTGAAAGAAAATGGCCCCCAAAGGGGCTGACACTATTAGGAGGTGTGGCCTTGTTGGAGCAGGTGTGGTCTTGTTGGAGGAAGTGTGTCACCATGGAGATGGGGTTTGAGGTCTCATATATGCTCAAGCTTAGCTTAGTGTGATACTCAGTGTACTTCCTGTTGCCTGCAAGCTGTANGAACCTCAGATACTTCTCCAGCACCATGTCTGCCTGCACATCACCATGTCCCACCATGATGCTAATGGACTGAACCTTTGAACTGTAAGTGAGCCACCCAAATTAAATGTTTTCCTTTATAAGAGTTGCCGTGGTCATTGTGTCTCTTCACAGCAATAGAAAGCCTACTGAGACATGTGCTATCATACTTAGTTATATGTATCTGTTGCACCATCATTGCATCCCTAGAATGAAACCAGTGTGATCACAGTTATGATATTAATGTGCTATTGTTGAATCCAGTTTGCACTTTTAAAAAAGATTATTTGTGCATGCGCACCATCCTTCTGAACACCTNTAAGGTCCCCTTCCCATCTCTAATTTTATTAATGTGAGTTCTTTCTTTTGATTAGTTTCAGCCAAGGATTTGTCACTCTTATTCATCTTTCTGAAGAGCCAAATTTTTACTTTGTTGATACTTTTTTTCTCTCTTGGTCTCTACTTCATTGATTTTTGCCCTGATTTTTATTATTTCTACCAATTTGGATTTGGTTTCTTCTTATTTTTCTAAGGTCATTGTGTGCATCACTAGACTACTTATCTGAGACTGATTTGAAAATGTAAGTATCTATACCTATGAGCTCCCTCTTAAAACTATCTTCGTTATACCCCACAGGACCCAGTAAATTGTGTTTTCATTTTAATTTGATTCTAGGAACTTTTTAATCCCACCCCTCAACTTATTCAACAATCCATTGATCACCAAAAAATGCACTGGGCAACCCCCATGAGTTTGTGTCGTTTCTCTTCCTATTGGTTGCAGTTCTCCCTCACTGTGATTTGGTAATTAATATATAAGAACATATTTAAATGACTTTTGGGTGTGTTAAGACTAGTTCTTTGACTTTTAATNTAATCTATTTTTGAGAATTTTCCATGAGCTGCTGAAAATCTGTATTCCATAGCTGTTGGTTGTAATATTTTATAGATGTATAATAAGCNTAATTTATGCTGACGCTTAACTGTGGAGTTTTATATTTACAATCATTAAGTCTTCTTGATGTGTTGCTCCCTACACTAATATGGAGTAACCTTCTAAATTCCTTCTAATTCTGTCTTAAGACGGTTTTGCAGATAAAGTATCACTATCTGTCTATTTTCAGGCCTCNGTTGCTTGAGTTTTCATTTCCCGTCCTTTGGCTTTCAGTCTCTGTGTGCCTTTTGCCAGGGAGGATGTTTATAGACAGGAAGCAGTTACATCTTATTTGTTAAATGCAATCTACAAGTCTACATCTTTTAATTGGAGAGTTAAGACTGTTTACACTTAGGGTTATTGTTGAAAAATAGGTCTTAATTTCTCCATTACCCCAGAGGTTTTCTGTTTAAGTGAGTTAGCATTCTCTGACCCTTTCCTAATTCTCAGAGAGTCTTGTGAGGTTTATAGTTTCCCAAGCTCTCACACTCATGCACATCTATCTTCCCTGCAGTTCTGCCTTAGTGGTCGTGAACTATTTCAGCTTACACTTATCATGGGAGGACTTTCTTCTTTGATTTTAAAGGGTAATTTTGCTGGATAGAATAATCTTGATGGGGATTACCTGTTTCATGATTTGAAACGNAAAAGCACATACCCTCCTGGCTCTGAGTTTCTGCTCCAGAGGTCTGCTATTGTTCTCGTAGGCTTACCTTTGTAAATAACTTGACACTTCTCTTGCAATTCCTTCCTTGTCTGTGCTCTTGTTATTTTAATTAAACCGCGGCATGGGGGAATTTCCTTTCTGCTAACATCTTTTGGGGGTTCTTCTGTACTTGAAGGCCTATTCCCTGCCTCCCCTAGATTTGGGGAACTTTTTAACATAATTTACTGAATAGGTTTTCTATGCTTTTATTATGTATTTAAGTTCTCTTCAACATCATAGACATACAGCTTTAGTTTTTTTGTTTTTTTTTCAAGACAGGGTTTCTCTGTGTATCCCTGGCTGTTCTGGAACTCTTTCTGTAGACCAGAGGCCAATTCACCCGCCTCTGACTCTGGGATTAAAGGCGTATGCCACCACCACTTGGCCTAGGTTTAGATTCTTAGTGATGTCCCAGAGGCCTTAAATATTATAGTTATTATTTCTTTTTAAATATTTGGATATAGTAATTCTTCAGCCTTCTGTCCAGTCTCTGATAGTCACCCTCCACTTGGTCTTATCTATTAATCTATCAGTCACGCTTTCCGTTTCAGTCATTTGAATTATCGAGCTATTCATTTCCAATATTCTTTTTTTAATCATCTCCTTTTCTTTATCATNCAAATTGTTTAATTTCTTATCCACACCTCGACATCTTTACTTCATTTATNTTTACTTTAATCCTCCAAAAGGTCATTAATAACTTTTAATATTAAGCTTTTCAATTATTTAGAATTTTAAACATTTCAGTTTGGATTTGATTTTAAAGTTATGAACTTTAAGAGAAGTCATGTTTATTGGCTTCTAGAATTTTATATGTATATATACATATATATATATATATATGTATTTTTTTTTGAGAGGAAGTCTCACTATGTTGCCCAGATTGGGCTCATGTTCATCTTCTACCTCATGCTTCTGAGTGCTCAGATTATATCTGTGTGCCACGACACCTGGTAATTCCTGTTTCTATGTTGCAGTTTATGTCATTGTTAGGATAGCTATATATTCTGTTTTATATGGGGTCTTTAATAAGCTGCCTTCTCTTGAGGGGTTAATCCTTAAGGCTGTTCNAGGAGAAAACAAAATACTGTAAAAGTAACATCATCCAAATAAAAAAGCAAAGACAACTACTACATCACCAACCACCACCAAAAAGAAAGTGGTAAAAACCACTGAAGAATACCTATGATGTTAAAAATTAAGAAAAGAAAAAGTAGTGAAAGAATTGAAGCAGGAGCAAGGAAAGGAAAAAAAGATGCTGCAAGGCTAAATAAAAGAAAAAAGAAAAAAGTATATGAGGAAGAAAAAAGATAAATTCTGCTTACAAAATAAAAAGAGTACATAAGTAAAACTAGATAAAGTAAGAAGATAAAAATATAAAATATTTTTTAAAATAAAGTAAAAATGTCAAAAATATTGCCAACAGACAAAAGGTTAAAAAAAAAAGATGAAGAATTGTTGAAGATGTACCCACAGATGCAATAATGGCATGGACATCATAGGAGTAACCTATAANTTTCTGATAGGATTTAAGTCATATTGCACAAGANAAACCCACCTGGCAACATTGTCAGGTCAAGAACCTGTGGCTAGACAGGTTTCAGGCCCCAAGGAAGAACCTACTACAATTATTCTGTTAAGTGGATATAGTATTATACCAACTCCTAACCACTTAGTGTTATACTCATCAATTAACGCATCTCTCGTCCCTCATCAGAGAAACTTTTATTTGTAGTACACAATGGTAGGGAACACAGAAAACCACAACCAACCAAGGTGTAGAAAATAAAAGACTGCAGAATGCTCAGTCCTAAATGGGACATGTATTTCACATCTTCTCCTTCCAAAGCTCAGGGATCATTGCAGAAGAGGGTAGAAGGGCAAATATCCAGAGGCAGTAGTTGAATATGAGGAGACAATGTCCTTAGGATGCAGCAGAGTAGCTGCACATAAGAACTCATGATTGTGACAACATGCATAAGACCTGTGCAAGATCAAGCCATACCAAATCTCAGCATGGAGAGGGGAGATGGGCATAAAACCCAACCCTTAGCTGAAGACTTAAGAATGACTTCTTTGAGAATGCTGCCTCTCCAAAGGGGNTCCATGGGAATCCTAAAACAACCCAGACTGTTTGCAAGACTGTAGATCTGTTATTCTCCACAAAGGATGGTGAGTCCCTTTGCTGAAGACAGCACTTACACAGCTAGTTGAACATAGAGAAGTTGAGCTGGTGCCTACATAGAACCTTCATCCCTATGTTCTAGTATCTTTGGTACAGGAAGGTACTTTGCANACTACCAAATGAGAAACATAAACAGCAAACCAGCCACAAACCTTTGATCTACAGGGGTGGCCTGCCTGCAAGATATGCTAGTGCACTGTTGGCACAAAGCTTGTGGGAGTAAAAATAAAACAAAGTAAAAACAAACAAAGTAAAAGACAAAAGCAAAACCAAGAACAAAGTAGCAATAAAATGACTCTAATGATCTTCTGTTAACNCATAGATCAGTGCCTTGCTCAGCCATCATCAGAGAAGCTTCTTCCTGCAGCAGATGGGAGCAAATACAGAGACCCACAGCCTGACATTATGCAGAGAGTGAGTGAGAGGCCTTGGAACACTCAGCCCTAAACAGGCTGTCTCCATCAAATCTGTCCCCTCAGGGCTCAGGAAACCCTATGAAGAAAGAGTGTAAGAGTCAGAGAGGATGGAGGATATAAAGAAAACAAGGCCCTCTGAACCATCCTGATCAAAGCACACGTGAACNCAGAGACTGAGGCAGCATGCACTGGGCCTGCATGGGTCTGCACCAGGTCCTTTGTATATATGTTATGGTTTCCAGTTTAGCACTTTTATGGGATTCCTGAGTGTGTGAATAAGTGAGTTTCTGTTTCTTGTGGCTTTTCTTGGGCTCTTTTTGTTTGTTTTGTTCAATTTTGATGTGTTAATTTATCTGATCATATTTTTGTAAGACAAATTTCTAAACGGTCTTGTTAAATAAAACACAGGGCCAGAAACAGGGTGAAAATCTGACAGAGATCAGAGGAATTAGAAACAGCCACCAGCCTCACCTTACCAACGCCACTGCTTCNAAAAGAGAGTGTGATTTTTTTATATCTNCACGTCTATATCCCTTTCTGTTTTGTTTTTCCATTGGCTCTCTCAGCCTAGCTACATTACCTCCTGTCTGTCTGTATAGACCTTTAAAATTCTATGGTTGATGCTGGGATTAAAGCCGTGTGTCTCCACGCTTGACTGTTCCTAGTGTGACTTGGAACTCACAGAGATCCAGACANNNCCTGCCTGCTGGGTGATAGGATTAAGGACGTGTGTTAACGTTACAAGACTAGCAGCTGACCTTTTTCCTCTGATCCTCAGATAAATTTTATTGGGGGACATAGATAAAATACCACCATATATTTTATTTTATTATTATCCCTTAGAAGCCTGTTTGTTTTCTAATGAGAGACAGAAAGGAAGTGTATCTGAATGAGAGGGGGTGAGGAGGGAATGAGAGGAGTAGTAGGAGGGAAGTTGACATCAGGATATATTATCTGAAGAAAAACTTTTCTAGAAAAGGATAAAAAATACACTAATAATTAAAAAATATCTGTCCTGAGGAGCCAGGACCAGAGGATCCTGACAAATATCAAGTAACAGGGAACCTGGAAAATAGTATCATGGAAGATTTTATTTATACCATCTTTTAAGTTATTGCTCCCCAAAAAGAAGGATTTTTGTGTAAAAAATGTCCTAATTACTTCTGGGGAAAAAAAAAAAGAATGTTGCCTCAGGTAAGTCGACTGGAAGGTCATATATCCAAGAATTTGTAGGCAACACAAATTGGACTTGATGCATGGGGGGAAAAGAGGACACAGAGTTCAGTGCATAAGGAAAGGCTTGGATCTGGAAGGAACGGTGTGCACGAATATATCAGAACACAACGTTCAAAATTCTCAANGAATCAATTCAAAAAAGAATTGGAGAAACTTCTTTGTTGGTCCTCTAGTACCGTAATCAAGCAGATGTGTTTGAGGGACGGGAGTAATGGGCTGTAGCTGCAGTCTATCATAGTTCCTGTTTCATTTAGCACTCTGCAGGCTGAGGGCCAGGTAGTCACGGAGGGCCAGGTGGTCACGGATATGTTGTCAGCACCTGGGTTGTATTCATTTCTGAAGCTTCCTTTCTTTGGATACGAGGGAGCCACTATTGGTCATAATGAGCTTTGTGGATTGTGGGCTGGGCAGTCTGTGGACTCTGAGGTACCTACTTTGTTCNTGCAGAGGGAGCAAACACTCCAGCTGAGGAGTCCCTCCTACCTGACTACNAAAAAGGCAGAGGACTGAGCTCTGCCCTGGAGGGGAAGAGCTCGGAGAACTCACAGTCCACCTGATGCCAGAGCTTTCGGAATTTACACTGCAGGGAACTGCCCTGTGGGACAAAGGAGGCTGTGGGAATCCAGCCGTCTGCTGGACCTCTAAGTTCAGAGCTCTAAATCCTTCCCCACAGCCAACCATTTGTGGGAGGAAGGTAGGTTTGGAGGTCCCATGACTGCCAGCTACGAGTTCAGAGCTCTCATCTCCTTTCCCGCAGGCAATTAAGCTTACTCCTCNTCAGAGTGCAGAGCCACTGGCCACTGCTCCTGACAGATGAAGCTTCCTGATGCCTGAACTTCTCCTATCTCACCTAACCCTTTGGTTGTCATCCCCGCTGAGATACTGTGGTAGTGTTTCCAGGCAGCTTCATTTAGGACTGACTCTCAGTTTCGAGTCCCCAGATGTGGTGATTTGAATAGGTATGGCCCCCAGACTCATGTGTTTGACTGCTTGGCCTATTGAGAGTGGCACTATTAGGAGGTGTGGCCTTGTTGGAATAAGTATGTCACTGTGGGGGTGGGCTTTGAGGTCTCATGTAAGCTCAAGCTACATCCACTTGGGACTGTTCACTTCCTGTTGCCTGCAGATCAAGAAGTAGAACTCTAAGCTACCTCTCCAGCACCATGTCTGTCTGCATGCTGCCATGCTCCCCGCCATGATGATAATGGACTAAATCTCTGATTTAGCCCCAATTAAGTGTTTTCCTTGTAAGAGTTGACATGGTCATGGTGTCTCTTTATAGTAAGAGAAACCCCAACTAAGACACCAGAGTAGCTCAGTCTTAAATGACAGAATCACTGTCAAGATGACACCTGGGTCTAGTGCTCTGAGACATGAGGAGGTGCTGCTGTGGATTTCTCCTCTGGTGCTAGCTCTCAATCCACAGTGACAGTTACGTTGAAAATATGCACTGAGATTCAGGTGTGTGAGCCCTGTTTNTCCTGAGACTGATGCTCATCNCCAGAGCCATCTGGCTCACTTTGTTGTGCAGCTTTGGAATCCACTCCCTGACAGGGAGCCAGGGCTGGAGTTGTGAACTTTTCTAAAATTAAATAATTTTTAAATTAATTTTTTGTGAACTCTTTTCATAATTGCTTGTTACCAGCTTCTCTATGCTTCTTAGCTGCCCTGTCACTTCCTTTTTGATTCCCAATCCTCTTCATCCTTCTCTCCAGAGAATACAGTTTCTTTTTGTTACTTGACTCATCTCAGTCTCACAGAAGAAACTTGTAAACCAACATCTTACCCCAGAAATGCCTTCTGGCAACTCTGTAAGTTATACACAGAGATTGGAATTGACTGGTCACAAAGAACACCACCTTGTTCTTTATAATCTCCTGAAATATTTGTGTATTTTATTAAAAGTCNGCATTACTTTCATGAATTTAAACATGTTCTTCAAAATGGAGTATCGGAAGTATTTNGATCCAATACTCAAATGCAGGACGTCTAGCAAACGCCGAGCAATGCACGAATGTGCTTCTGCAGGTCAACAAAGATGTGGTCAACCAAAANAGTAAAAAGAGTGAAAACAAGGTTTATGAGCTCTGACACCTATGTGTGAAAGAGGGTGGTAAGGTATGGATTTGTAAGCTTCAAGAAAATGAGATAAATTACCTGGGTACAAAATTCAACAGGTTTTTACATGTATTATAAAGGTACACTGACAAAAAGTAATGAATAGGCAGACTGGAAAGAAAACCAATTCTTTTCTCTGAAATGTCAAACAGTAAGTGGGCCTGGGTCCAAGCAAACCAGCTCTTGTATTCTCTTGAGATTCATGGTTATGGGGACAGGAAGGGCATCAATGTCCTGCCCTTCTCTTTCAGTCTGCGGGTCATGATGCTCTGAGATCAACTTTCTCCAACTTAAACCTAACTTGTCCACCTCTCCTTCCCTGAGAGACAAGCAACCCCGCAGCGGCTCTGTAAACACTCCCAATGGTGTTCTGTTGAAGTCGGAAACTGGGAGCAAGGCTGATCACACTTTACCTCTAACCTCCACCCCATCCTGCTCTATGCTCCTTCTGTCACCAGGTTAGTCCTTTTCTTCTCTTGGTCTATCCAATTGCCACTTTCCTCAATCTGTCTAGATCCCCTTAAGCCACTATTTCTGGGCCTGGGCCTCTCTACTTGGTGTCTTTTGTGCATTTGGTTTTGTTTGTTATAGTNGTTTGTCCTACCCAACTATAAACTCTCCTCACCAAGCAGGTGTTCCTACTTGGTAGAGTTGGTTTTCAATAAATGCATGCCCAACAAACCGTCTTTGGGAAACAGCCTTGGTTATTACGTGTGCACAAATTAGCAGGCTTTCCATTTTCTCTTTAATTCTATGATCCTGAGATCAACGAGAATTTAGTCACAGAAACATAAACTATCAGTGCTTACTGGTGAAGTATCTGTAGCTGCAGGCTGCATAGACCATGCCCAGACACACTACAACACTTTCTAGTTGAAGGTAGGCCATCACATGCGTTACTGGATAACAACTATATAATGCAAGTTAATCCCTTCTGGCTGACCTCTTAAGTGCTCTGGATCCAGTCATCACCCAATGCCTGCACTAATGAAGTCATATTACACCCCTCTGTCCCCTAGTGATCATCTCAATGCATAGAGACTTGTTAAAATGGTTCATATTAGGTCCATCACCAGAAAACATGCCCCAAATAATTATGTTGGGAGCTTTTGCTCTCCCCTCCTTGGAGCTTATGATCTGGATTGTAAATCCACCACCATCTGATTGTAAGAAACACTTATGCTGATGGTATTGCCATGTAATCAGAGAATCTGAAAGGTCTATTCCTTTCAAGATTAATGCAGAACATCAGAGATAGACTCTGCTTGGCTACCAGCAGGAAAATGCTGATAGCTATAATTGAGTTTCAGGACATTCTTTTCAATGTGGGTATTTATGGCAGGTTAAGAACTTTTGGACACAAAGGCTTTACAAATAGCTTCAATTGTTGGTTAAGCTGGGGACCACTGCTAGATACCATCTTCAACAAGAGATGCTAANGATGTAATGTCCATAATTACCATGACAGGGACAAAATAAAGCACAACATAGCAAAAGGATCTGGACTGTGGGAAGGCTTACTATACTACACAACCATCTTTGAAGTTGGCATCTAGGCCCTTTAGGGAAAATCCCAGCTGCCATGTCATAAAAAGGAACTGGAAATGGAAGGGAAGAGGATGGTTGAAGCTCCAGCTCCATGATCAGCTCAGATGCACAGACATTCACTGATTTCTTGTATGACCCNCACTATGCTCCTTCTGTCACCAGGTTAAGTCCTTTTCTTCTCTTGGTCTATCCAATTGCCACTTTTCCTCAATCTGGCTAGATCCCCTTAAGTCACTATTACAGGGCCTGGGCCTCTCTACTTGGTGTCTTTTGTGCATTTCTTTTTTCTTCCCCCTCTACAAGCTATAAGCTCTCCCAGGTATGTTAGGTATGTCTAACTCCACCTATGTATCCGCCTTCAAGTTACGCTGAGACTGATTCTCTGGATCAAAACAGCATTTTGGTTACACATTTTAAGAGGAGTAGTCCATCACACTTGTCCCTAGTACAAATGCATGACTTGCTGGTTTTGTAATTAAGGGAAGTGCTGACTGCCAGCAGCGTCACCTACTGAGAACTATCTGCTTGCCCGGGGAGTTCTGAGCACTTTGCACTTATCCTGACAACTCTATGAGGTGAGGAAGGGAGGCCTTAAGAGAATAAGGAACCTCCTGGCCAGGTAGCATACTCTTAGGAAGTGACTCATCTCTTGGGTCTGAGGAATTTGCTATTAGTAGGTGTCTGCACTATAGTACACCGCTTAACTTTTCACGTGCATACAAATTGGAGAGAATCTTGCTAAGTGCACATTCTGACTCTGGAGGTCTGGAGTGGGGTCTGAGATTTTACACTAATACCAGCCCCCCTCCCCACTTCCTGCCCCCAGTAATCATGAGGCAGCTGGGTCATGTACCACACCTTGAATAGTAGGGCACTTTTGCATAACAAAGACACAGCTCCTTTTTCATGGACAGAATGTTATTTCAGTAGTTTCAATCATGGGCCCTCAAGTGATGACTTGACCCTGACACATTTGAGACCACACGGAGACTAAGAAGATACCAATCCAGAAGCAATAGTGGTTATGGAATGCATACACTTCCATGTATTTTTACAGTAAAAATGCATTAAAAAAATCTTTCACAAAAGAAACTTAAAAAATACAAGTAGGCTAGTAAGTCTTCCCACCCCCTGTACATTCTTTCAGGCATCAGTTGCATGGGGGGGGGTGTCCTAAATGGTTTGATTTAATCATACAAAATACTCATCCATCATATCTCATCAGCACTCTTACGTGAAGGTTGGGGAGAATAGGCTCACAAGAGAATCAGTTTCCAATAAAGGTTACAGTAGATTGAAGAGAATTCTACTTTTCTGCTTAGTGTACAGTTTTCCGTACTTTGAAAGTGCAATACTTTCAAACTAAATCTGATGTACGGAATTAAGGTTAAATTGCTACAGCAGAATTCTTAGAAACTGAGCCAGGCTCAGGTGGGTAGCACTGACTTTAAATGCTGACTACCATTTCTTGCAATGAGACAGACATCTTGATGTTAACTCCAGGATACAATCCAAAATTCATCCTTGACTCTTTTACTTGTTATAACCCATAGACTATGATCAAGAAAATGAACCAGTCACATCATGGACTGTGCTAGAAGTAGTGAGAAAAATCCCAGCGGCAGAGCCTCAAGCGTAAAACCTCCAAGTTGGCTCTCAGGAAACTGATGAACTAAACATTGCCATTCAGTCTTCCTCAGCATTAGTACTATAGTCAATGTATGCTTGTAGGGAAAACTCTGATAATAAAAGTAGCAATCACAGACTCCCCGCCCCCTTTAACTACAGAATGTACATTGTGTTTGATTCAGGAAAGGAACTTTGATCATGTCCACATAACTATAGCTACTCAATGTAATGTTATGTATAAACCCTAGGTCAAATAATGCTGTGAACAATGTAATATTTATATGTGCATAGTGTTTTATAAAAAAGATTGGCCCCCCACACTGCTTTCCATCAACACAGAAAGAGCATTAAGCAAGAANTAAATGAGTGGAGAACAGAGAATGCAAATGAACGCTTGATTACTCACGAGCAGGCTCTCCATGGAGAAATGACGGCCCCCAACAAACTAAAGCTTTACTGATATAGTCTCCCATTTTAAAACAACTTTACATACCTGATTTAAAGTATATTCCCAAGAATCAACCTGTTCATATTCAGAAATATANACACATATCACATTCTCAGAGCTAGACTTTTGTCATAAATTCTCTTTTATACAAAAAAAGGCAACAGTTGTTTTATTTTTTTTCAACAGGCTCTATTAATTACAATTTTAAACTCTACATACAATGATTGGCTGGGTTTTTTTTGTTGTTGTTGTTTTGTTTTGTTTTTTGGTCTTTTTTCTCCCCTCCCCTAATACAGTACCACGGGAACAACAGTGATTGACTTGCAAAGTTTTTGTGTNTGAATGGAAAATGCAAAACAGTACTACAGAAATACAAATGCTCTGTCAGCAGCGGTTTGCTGTAGTGGTCCAACAGGTACAAGCAAACACTTTGGCTCAGCTAGGCAGTAATCCACTTAAACCACTTCTCAGGGCTACAGCTGACCCAACCACACCTTCTGAGGGTTCAGAAAATGGGTCTATTTTAGAAAGAAAACCATTACATTTTATTTTGTTGCCCCCCAAAATAAAGAACAGGGTCATGGGGCCATATGGAGGTTTCCCAGTTTCTTCCTTGCCCTTCAATCCTTAAGATTTGGATTGTGGTTTCAAAGTGCATAATCAGCTATTCTGGGAATAAGCAGCCCAATGCTTTTTAAATATCACGAGAGGTTTCTTCCACCAAAGTCCACCCCTCTGCTCCACGAGCTTATGCTAAACTGTGAGGGAGGGCATTCTTTCCATGTTGGAGACATTTACATCTCCCTCATTCCAGAGGCATAAGGTCCTACATTCCATCTCCTCAGCTTCATATTGGACCAGACAACCCAGAANCAGCTTGTCTGTTCCCTCTAGAGGCTGACAAGATGTGACGGGCACTGCTGTGAGATGTAGTCTGTGGTGGAGCTGATGAACCTGACCATCTGAGCTAAGGCTGTATTTGGTTAATGGCAGCCAAGCTTCCTGTTTCTGCACCTTCCTAGGCCAGGGAGAGCACAAACCGTTCTTTGAACCAACTATAACTCAAGATCATAAAGTTTCTTAGCGCTGTGCACTGTAGTCATAAATATCCTTCATTTGCAGTAGTATTCTGTCACACAGTTTGCCCACCCTAATCCATCCTAAAAGGTCCTCAGTTTGTACAAGTAGAAGTTTACTTTTTTGTGTTCTGCTTTTCTGAAAAACAAGGGTTTACAGTACAGCACTACATCACTTCTAACANTTTACATTGAGTTAAATTTAATTGCATTTACTTTGAGGACATGACCAACAGCCCCATTTTCTAGAAGAGAAAGAGCTTGCCCAAAAGAGGGAACAATTCTCGACAATTCTATAGCTTGTGAAGAAAGAAAATGTACATCCCTTTGGGCCATTATTTTGGCAAATAATTTTCAAAAAAAAAGTATGCATTTAAAAATACTTTCTTTAATATTATACATCAGGCACAAGACTTTTCATATATATTTTTTTCTTATAAGATTTCAAATGCATAAAATGTCCATTACTATTCATAGGTCTGTCAGGTGTCAGATGCTGCCTCAGGTAAGAAACTAAACTATTTCATGTTTGCGACCTTCCTCTTAGAACCTTTGACACGGTAAAGGTTGCAATGTGACTCAGAGTCTCAGATGCTGAGGTCGGTGCTACATTCTTTATAAGGCCTCCTTCTCTGCTCCGGGTGATTTCTGGGGCTTCTCCCAGCTTCAGCCTTCAGACCAGCCTCCTCCTTTTCTCGGTGGCCAACCTTGTCGTCCCGGTTCCTTTTGTCCAGAGACCGCTCCCGCCTGCGCTCAGGGGACCTGGCCCTCCTCCTGTCGGTGGACTTGGCTCTTCTCTCTGGTGAGCTCCCTCTTCTGCGCTCTGGGGAGCGTCTCTGATCCAGGAGTCTTTCGAGGGACCTCCGCCGGCGGCTGGGGGAGCTGTCTCTTCTCCGGGTGGGTGACCGCTCTCGCTTCCTCTCAGGGGACATCTCCCTTCTCTTCTCATGCTTCTCCCTCCTTTCCAATGTGTTGTCAGCACTGCGGGTGCCTTCCCTGCGCTTCTCCGGAGACCTCTTCTTGGGGCCATTGGTGGCTGTCCGCTCCGGCTGTGCGTCTCTCCATGCATCGGGTGGCCGGTCTTTGGGCCGGCATGCCCCAATGTCGGGTTTTCTAGAAGTTCCATTCCAGGTGTGGTGTTCGTTGGGTTGTTTGCTGTGCTCCCTGTTGCCTTTTGGATCCTTCACGTGTGCCCGCTTTTCCCCATGTTGTGATGATTTGTGAAGATCGGGTGGGTAACTGGACTCCAAGGCTGGATGCGGTCTGCGGTCTGGCGGCCCGGACCTCACTTCCGGAACACCTTGTGCACCGGTGGAGGGGCCGTTCCGGTCGCTGCTGGGGTCTGCCAGGAAGAGAAATAAGAACAACAGTTAAACATGAAGATCCTGGGCTCCTGGGCCCTGTTCCCTCCCACACTTGACTCATTAGTCACAACAAACAAACAACTGTTAAAGCAGATTCAAAGCCAACTGAATCTGGGTTAATAAGTATGACTGCAACTAGTTACGATTAAAAACTAGCACTATGGCTTTCAGTATCTAGCTGACTATTCCGCATACCCCGAAGANAGACCATTGGAGAAATTATAAATGGTTTTAGTTTTTAAAAGGCAGNACTGGAAGGGTCTGTCTAGAGGTACCAGAACTACCGCACCCTGACCTACACCTGCTTTTCTTTGGCCACCCATCAGCCCTTTCCCGGCCTCTGTCTTTCCTCTGTTTCCCTCCAATACCATTTTATTTGAAGAATACTTGTTCTGCTTAAAATTAACCTACAACACAGACCTGGGTGGGCATGAGGAAAGCTTTCTGGGGGTTAGTATTAGTCGCTGACTTATCTGGGTGGTGACCTAACAAGCAGGAGGACAACCCACTGAGGAGCTGCATTCATAGAAAAAAAAAACATGCTTCTACTTTTACAAAATGATTCAGGGTACTGGGCAAAGGGGGTTATCTAGGCAACACACAGGGCAGATGTTAACTGTCAAATGTGACACCAGCTTGAAGGTCCACTAAATTACTTCTTTTACATTTTACTATTTTGTCTACTTCCAAGTAAAGTAAAAAAAACAAGGAACTGTATTTTAAAGAGCTTTCTGCCAGGTAAAAGTGAGGGATANGATGTTAGATGCACCTTTGAAATGAGTTGGGACTTATAAAATCTCTCCATTTAAAAGCACCTTTTCTTATGATGTAAGAAGCAACCATAATGATATGTAAGAGCTGTGGAGCCATCAGACTGCTTCTTAGTTCACTCAGTCAGGTATCTACAGATCTGAGTGCTGGACAGTCCATGACAAGTCCCACTTATCATTAAACTATCTGAACTGACACCATAACCATTTAAGGTAGCATCTTGAATTATGAGAGCCTTTGCAGAGCGGGATGTTTTGTTGCAATGATAAAACCATCAAGTTTTAGATACCTGAGCTTTATATATAGGGNTTTAAAAACATCTTCATGAGACAGCCAGGACAACAGTAACCAAATGGTCTGTTTCATGAAGGAGCTCTCCAAACCCAGGACAAGCTNAACAAAGGGAGAGAGATAGCTTAGATTATGGGTCCTCATAGTCTTGGTTCTTTTTACTGGGAGGGGGGCTGCTAACACTCATTTTGGGTCAGCAATCTTTCTTTAACTTGACCACTGTGGTGCAAAAACATTTTTAAAAACTGGGTGTGCTATATGCCATTAAAATTTTATTTACAAAACCAGGAGGTGGTTCACAGGCTGGAGTTTGCCCAGAGACACCTGAACAACCAGGAACTCTCCTCTTCCTGTCCAGCAAAGCCTTACCCACCAGGGAAGAGCTCCATGATGAGGCTCATTCTCTCTAAAGGCTGGATGTGTTACCGGACAAAGACAAAGTCATTCCACACTTGGGGGAGAGAANCACTCAGATAGCTGTAAATCTAACCTACATTCTTACTCTATTCCTAAGACAAGGGAGTGCAACACTTCAACAGGGTCAGCCATGTACTTACAATTCAAAGAACGCAGGGTGCTCAGAATGAATTGCCAAACATATCAAAATAGAGCTAAGCAGAAGCAATGAGGAAATTAGGCCACAGCACAGAAACACCTAGTATTGATTGAGCTACAAACCGTAGTTTGATTATGGCCCATAAGGTAGAAGCAAGCCTCCCCGAGCTTTTCATTTCGCATACATGCAGCGATATTAGGAGGTATCATCGCTGTAGGAGGGAGGGCCCAGCACCAAGAACAGTCAGAGAGAAGGAGAAAGAGAGAAAGAGAAAAAGTTGAACATTTAGAATCCCTATAACAAGAAAGAAAGAAAAAAAAACTTCATTTGTTAACATAGGACAAAGAGAGTTTATTCGTCCAGTCAGTCTAAGGCAACACCCAAGGCTGCAGGGACCGCAATTGGAACAATGACGTTTTTAGATAGCTGTAAGATGACTCGAAAACCCAGATGATGATGCATCCTTTTGTTTTTTTGTTTTGTGATTTTTTTTTTCAAACAACTGGAACAATGACAGGCTGGCATAGGAGAGCATTAACAATAAACAACAGAAGAACCAAGTCCCCTCCCACCCCCCAATACCGCGGCAGTTAAATTAAGTACAAAAAACTCATTACAAAAATAGCCTCACAGAGAAGCAGGTTCCAGTCAAGTCAGAAAAATATTGGAACTTAACATATTATAACCCATTTGTAACTCTAATCAATAGAATTAGAGAGATTTAGTCCAAATGACGCATGGAAACATTACAGTAGCACAACCCTGGCATGTTCAACCCTTTGTGGAAAAGCATGTATTTCAATGATCTTTATTTTTAGCCCAAAGAACATTTGTTAGTGTTGGATTTTCATCCTCAGTGCAACAGACATAGGTTTGGAGAAGATACACAGGTTACTGACGATGACTCTCAAATGAGATCACATCCAACAGAAGCATAGGGAAGACAGAAAAGGGAGACATGTTACACAGTTTCAGTGGTATCAATACACCTAACGGTCAGAAGTTAAGCACAGTGCACAGCCATGGTACCCGATGTTGTCATTCAGGTTCCCTCTGAACGGACACCCACCCTCCCCCTTACCTCAGACCCCTCATATTGTGCACTGGCACCAATGTCCAACACCTGGGAAGGCTGCCCTGCAAAGAACTCTCCTCCTTGAACTATGTCTGAAATTGAGCATCTCAGTGAGCCCAAAATACATCTGGGAATTGTGCAGAAAGATGTTCAGAAAAGAGGGTGATAACAGGTAAATCCCGAATAAAGGGGACCTATGTATATGGGGATCTTTCAATCACAGTTTCTATAGAAACTTTTGTAGACCTTTGGTTGGGAAAAAAAGCCCTACATCTAGGGCATAGCTTCCTTTTTTTTTTTTTNAAATTTTAAACAAGAATCTCAAATAAATAGGACATAATTATCACAATATACAATATTTTGCCATCAGAACACTAAGCTAGGTAAAGAGCATTGCCGTCTACTCAAACTATGTTTAAAGATACGACAGAGGAACTCTTCGTATCACCTGGCTTTCCTCAGAGGAAAGGTATAGAAACATGTTTCCCTCACGGAAGCACTGGGAATCTACTTCATCCTTTATCATTTAAAAACATATGGCTAATAGATCAACATTTGTTTGTTGTTGTTTGTTTGATAGTGTGGGCTCAGGTGGTCTGATTTGGGGCAAAAGACCAGTTGAGAGGGACAGAGAACTGTCATATAAAGAGTCTAAACAAAGTGAGCAAAGCCCCCCCCCCCAATCTCAAAATTTCACACCTCTGCAATAAAGTAACACCAAAAACAAAACAAAACAAAACAGAGCAAAACAAACAAAGAAACAAACCCAACTAGATATTGTGCCTCAACACCAGTCAGGCAACCTGCTTCTTTAAAGGACTGTGTAGTCATTTGTGCTAACAATTGGATCTGAGAAACAGTTTGGCACAGTTCAACAAACATTCCTTCGCTCCTGGTTGGACTAGACAGAACGTTCTGATTATCAGAAAGGGGGCTATCAAGATCTTGTCTTAGGCCATGCCCCAGTCCATGTAAGCAAGCAAAGGATGAAATGTGTAGAGATTTCAGAACAAGCCAGGCAAATAACCACATGGTGCGAGAGGCTGGTAAGACACTGGTGAATAGGGAAACAAAAAGGACTTTCCTGCTGCCGTTCTGGAGACAAACTCATGGAGTCATGCCAGGGAAGGAAGGGATGTTTTCATAGTTTGACCCACCATATTCTGGGACTGAGCCGTCTCCCCGCCTCAGAAACAGACGAACTCTGCGGCCACCATTCTTTATCAGTTCTATGGCCCGAGAATGTTTCATGTTTTTGGTGGTCTCACCATTGATCTCCAGAATTTCATCACCAATCTGTCAGAGCAAGAGACAAAGCAAAATGATCACATCAGGTTTTCATAAGCTATGGGAGTCTTTTTGACTTAAAATTCTTCCCCTCACTGGTTCCCCACATACACATTAGGCATATTCCAGAATTTTTTCTATTGCTCAGGATNTAGCAGTGAAAATATTCAACCCTCATGGCACTTAGATTCTAATGAGGGAAAGGCAATTAGTAGGAACACTATACAAGTAGTACATTATATAATGTTAAGTACTAACTGAAGCAAAGGAGCTGTAAGAGACTATGAGTTACTAAGAAGGACATAGCATGGCCCCAAGCAAGGATCTCTGCTTCATGTAGGGTTACTTGTTGTGTAATCTCCTTTATTCTGGATGTAGGTTAGAACTAGTGGATTGTTTTAAATCGAAAGAATATGGTAAATGTGATAGGATATCAGGCCAAGACNCTACAAAATAATTGTCTTCTGTCCTTCTTGTACTCATTTGTTCTCTCATTTGCTCACTCAAATGCATGTTATGGGGTGCCTACTGTGGTGAATGTGTTCCCCAAAGGCCCCATGTTGAAGGAAGACTTTGACTCATTGTCTGCGATGCATGATCAATTGTAGAATGAAAGGAAGTTGGGTGACTGAGGACATGTCCTTGAAGGGGATGCAGGGACCCTGGCCTCTTCCTCTCACTCTTTCCTATTTCCCAAGAGGTAAGGAGTTTTGCTATGCCATACATCCTTCTGCCTCACTATAACTCTCTACCTTCCAAACAGGCCTCAAAACAGGAACCTCTGAGACTGTGAGGCACAATATGCTTTTCTTCATTTTAGGCTTCTTTCTGCAGGCATCTGGTTCTGAAATCTGACCAATAGATCACCCTATGGTGTTCCATGATAAGAAAATGAGAGAAAAGCCAGGTGCGGTGGTGCATGCTTTAACCCCAGCACTTGGGAGGCAGAGGCAGATGGATCTCTGTCAGTTTGAAGACAGCCTGGTCTACAAAGTGAGTTCCAGGACAGCCAGGGCTACGCAGAGAAACTTTGCATCAAAAGCCAAAAACAAAAACACAAAATAACAACAACAAAAAAAAAAAAAAGAAAGAAAGAAAGAAAGAAAAAGAAGAAAATGAGAGAAGACTCCAAGACTCCAGCCGCAGGCTGACAGGCACCCAAGCCTGAAAACAATCACATGAATAAGCTCAGAGGAGAAATGTTCCACAGGAGTCTTGAGAGACCACATATCCTCCTAGGCACTGCGCAAAAACAAAATGAACAAAACAGGGCAGAATCTGACTCACACACAGCTTACAGTCTAGAGAAAGAAGAGGCAAAGTTCTGGCTTTGGAATCCATGCCATGAGCTTGGATCCCATCTCACGTCTGTCAAGTAATCCCTTGGCCCTTNAGCCTCCTGCAGCTCAGTTCTTCAGCTGCAGAGGGGGATGAAAACAACCTCACACTACAAAGCTCAAGGAACCAGGGGAAAATGTGTCTTAGAGCTACACACAGCTGTATAGTGATGTTATTTCACGCTATTAGAAACTGTTTCTTCCAAATATTTGTCATTTTTCACTGCTTAATTCTTGAAACTATGCTCTGCTTCCTCAATTAAGAAAAGGCTCAGTTTGGTGCCAATGAGATGGATCAGTAGGCAAAGGCACTTTCGGCAAAGTCTAAGGAGCTGAATTTGATCCTTGGGACTCGTACTGTGGAAGGAGAGAACTGACTTCTGAAAGTCATCCTATTGTCTCCACATGTATGCCTATACATACATATACACATACACAAGAAGCAGAATATGTACAAAAATAGAAACAAAAACCAAAAAGCCAAACACTTCAGTCTGAAAATGCAAAAACAAGTATAAACACAGTATTGAGTTCCTCGCTCTTGGCTTACTGCATGCGCACGTGTGTGTGTGTGTGTGTGTGTGTGTGTGTGTGTGTGTGTGTGTGTGTGTGCGTGCGCGCTCAGGCAGTTTACTTTTCTTCCTTTCCTGATGATCTCTTCATTGCTGCAGTGGTTCCCTGTGTGTTTCAAGCTATGTACCTTATCTAAATGCCATGATTTGCCTCTTTTCAATCATGTAATCTGCACAGATAGTAACAAACCTTAAGCAGCTCAAGAGAACAGAGAGCCCTGGGGCAGTGTCTTTCCAAATTCTCACGCTGGGTATACCCAACCTGTGACACGAGGGCACACATGGCTGAGGATGGCTAGAAATGTGGCCCAACACAAAACTCTTACTCAAAACTTTATGAGATTTATTTTTGACAATTTGAGTTTTTTTTGTGACTTGATTTTGAGGTTCTGGTATGTGACCTTTGTAGATGGTAATGTTGTCTCACAATTGTAAAAGGTTTGACACCCCTGTAGCAACTCCCAATGACAATGCTATGGAACTGTTGGCCCCATGCTAGGGCCCAGGGTTGACTGGGAATCTCTGAGGTTAAGGACAGGCAGCTGGTGACCAGCTAGAGAAAGAATCTACAGGGCTACTTCAATGTCCTGCCTTCTATGCATTCTGCGCTATCCAGCTTCCTCTGATAGGATGGGCCTAGTATAAGAGATTATGCACAAGAACAATGGGGAAGGCATTCAGAAAATACCCACATTAAGTATGCTTTAGAAGAAACATGACAGGACCTAGACATTCAGTGTACTGAAGGCTGTGGGAATGTCAGGAAGTAACCACAGATGACATATATACAACCACTCTGGCCCCCTCTCTACTTACCCTCATCTTTCCACATCTTTCTGCAGGACCATCCTCTGCTAAGCGCAGAACATAGAGGTCCATATTATATTCTCGCCCCCCTCGAAGACTAAAGCCAAATCCCTTGGCTCCTCTTTCCAGTTCCACAGTGTAGAAATCTTGCTCCTATTTGAAGAAGTTAAATGCGGTCATTCTGGGGTAACTTAGACTCACACCCCTTTCTCTTAGTGATTTTGCAGAAAGGCACAGACTCTATCTGCAACTCCCATCTCATGACTTTTGTTCATTAATCATCCGAGGAGTCAGGAATCCTGAATCTGTAAACATTCACGGGCATGCCCCGAAACATGCACGCATTTATAACACTCAGTAAGTCAGGAAGGCTGCAGCTGACATTTGAGGCAGGAAAACTCTTCATTTCATCAGACCAACCCCTGGTTGCAGTGTTGCTAGATGTCCCATACCTGGTAAATGCTAGCAGTGCCCTGAGTCAGCCTTTAGAGATGAGGGCCCAGTTTCCATTCTGCTCGGAGAAGGCCAGCAAAAACATATATGACTTTGGATCACCCATGTTCCTCAAATTTGCATTACTGGCTGTTACTTGTGCATTTCCAACCTGAGGACAAGACTTGGCACTCCAGGAGTCTTATCTGAAATTCACTAGCTAGAGAAATGTCTCATACACAAAGACACTTGCTTGGCAGTAGCAGGTTTTGAAAACCATGAGAAGCGAGACACTAGCTGTCTTGTTTCTCTGATCACTGAGTCTTATGACAGCCTTTCTTCCTTCTCCCTCAGAAAAGAGCACCTAGGAATATTTTTCAAAGGCAGTAAAAACAAAATGTCATTTTCTAGACAATCAAATTTGAGCACACATCTGGTTAAACCACCCCCCAAAAAGGTTGTTTATTTTCAAATAAGGGTTCTTTTCAGACTTTTTTTTCTGAAGCTAGCTTCAGGAAGTGGGAGGGAAATGAGGAAGATGTACAGAGAAGAGGAAGCAGCCCTCACCTGTGCAGCCTGCGGTCCTTTGAACTCAAACTGAGAATCCTGCTTTGGTTTGGTGGTATTCCTGCCAAAATGAGAGACATAAATATAACAGCAATACAAGGGAAAACAAGAAAGAAAAATCAAAGATATGTGTACATTAGGCAGGAGCCACTTTATCCCTTCAACAATGCTGATGACAACAAGAACAGCAACAAGAGAACCCAAGCCACATCTGACCTTGTTTCCTGGGTCCCTTGCTGCGAAGGGGCATGAGTAGTGGTGATGGTGGCGATCTTCTCAGCATTGGTCAGCAATGTGGCATTTGAGGACTCTGTAAGGCAGAGCATAAAGACATGAAGGCCTTAGAGAAGACGTCAACCAACTGGGAGGCATGCAGAAACCCTGGGTCGAGATGAAAGAGACTGACTTCTCTGTCTCCATTTCAAATAGTTGACTAAAATTCCTAAACAATCAGGTGGTCAATGAACCTTCCCAAAGACCATGTTTGTCCCACAACTCTCCTCCCCACCAGACATTTCCCCAGAAATGTAATGTAGCTTACACAGTTGTATCACTCCTGTCCTGCCACTGAAAGGTGGCATGTGCCATCAGAGCACTGTACCACAGTGGAGTTCAAGAATTTTACAGGGTGATGATAAATGGCTTTTTAAACATTTCTTGCAATTTATCAGCTATATTTGGTTGAGTCTGCTTTCTTTCCTCATCTGAATACTAAAACCCAGAAATGCTGTACCATCTCATTAAATACATAGATCTACTTTCTTCCCCATTGCTTTTAATGAAGCCCAACTGAAAAGATGGGATGCTTGACAAATTTCATTTAGTATCTCTTTGAAAGATTAATTTTAAGACTTGCATTAGCATAACCAGTGTTTATAAATATAAGTCGTATAAATTATGAAGCCACCTTAATGTAATGAATACAATTATATTCATATGTAAATTGACTTTCTTCTCCACTAATCAAATTCAAAACCAACTTCATTAATCTCTAGATGTTTAGAGGATCAGAATCTGAAAATACTCAGAAGTGTAACCATGTTCTGCACACTGACATGCATGGAAAGTATAATCACATGTTAGCAATGGCTAATCATTCTCTATTTACTGATCATTTACTAATTTCTAATCATTTCTCTATTCAGATCAAGCTGGGTGGCAGATAACCATTAGCAAGTTCTACTTTCTGTATTTATTTTGAAATTGATGCTGAAACTTAGTGTGTATTTTCTAATCAGGAAAATATTGTGTTGTCAAGTTCTAGTATTAGCCTGTACATGTCCATTTCATTCATGGAGCACCTTGGAAACTCAAAGTTCCCACAAGTCCTATGATTTGTAGTTTAGCATTAGCTACCAGGTACAATAGCTTTCTATGGGGAAATACTTTAAGTATTCTAAGCCTAGAAACCTGGACTCTATNTTTCTCTACTGCATTCTTGGAACAAAAGACAGCCCACTTATCCCAATTGTTGGTGGTCTGTCTTCTGTTCTCGTTCCTTAAGCATGTACTCAGCTAGTATCTAACTTCCTAGCACT
This sequence comes from Neotoma lepida, assembly GCA_001675575.1. NCBI lineage: Eukaryota > Metazoa > Chordata > Mammalia > Rodentia > Cricetidae > Neotoma > Neotoma lepida. The sequence goes on along the minus strand of LZPO01044569.1, from coordinate 8,031 downwards.
TTTTCATTATATGCCATGCATGAGTTTCAAGATCTCAGACCCAGATTCAAATCACTGCTCTCCCCCTCATTAGGTATGAGCCTTATTTTTGTTATTTGGTAAAAGGAGACCTATTCCTTCATATGGATGAAGGGACAGAAAGTGTTTAGTAAGACTGCCTGACAGCCGGGCGGTGGTGGCGCACGCCTTTGATCCCAGCACTCGGGAGGCAGAGGCAGGCGGATCTATGTGAGTTCGAGGCCAGCCTGGGCTACCGAGTGAGTTCCAGGAAAGGCGCAAAGCTACACA